>JAGDQP010059769.1:0-12319 GCA_022664845.1 Lepisma saccharinum | reverse complement strand
ATGGGGCTTCAAGGAAGGTGTAGCTTTTGCCTTACGTCCTTGTTGCATGTGTAATGGATCAAGGCCTGACATTTTCCAAAAGTTTTCTGAAAGTGACTTCCAAGAAAGAAATTTAGAAGAACACATCGAACACTGTAATTTTTTGGACGTTTACGAAACCGTGGGAACGAAGCAGAGATTCAGCCAAGAGTTCGGAATCAATTTTAAAAGTGTTCTTCTGAAAATACCGTAAGTCGATTTAAGTATGGCAGTTCATGATCCCATGCATGTACTTCTTCAAGGAGTTGTATTGTTTGAGCTAAAGCAGCTTTTGAATCATCTTATACTAGAGGAAAGACTGTTCACCGTTCAATGGCTCAATAGTGAACTTGAATCATTTGATTACTCATACCTTGAAGTTCGCGACAGACCTCCCCCATTTGATCAGAAATGTGTCAGGAACCCAGAAACAATATTATGTCTCGGAGCGGCCTCAGTATTAGTTCTCCTGAACGTTCTGCCATTTATTTTTAATGAACTTGTACCTGAAGAAAATGACAAATGGCAAAACTTTGTTGTTTTAATTAATATAGTGCAATTAGTTACAGCCCCTTGTATAACGGACACAACAATTGAACAGTTAGAGCTACTAATTGCAAAACATCATAAGAAATTTGTTGAGCTCTATCCAGATGTTAATATGACTCCAAAGTTCCATTACATGGTCCACTTCCCACAGCAAATGAAGAAGTATGGTACTTTACGGAATCAGTGGTGTATGCGCTTTGAAGCACAGTATGCTGTCTTGAAAGGAAAGAAGTATAAGAATTATAAGAACCTATTGAAAAGTGTTTGTACCTTTAGTCAGATAAGACAGTGTTTCTATCAAAATTCTTTTGGTGGACGTAATCCCAATTATCTTAGTTCAGGAATATTCACAAAAGCTCCGATGATGTTAGATATAGATTTATTTCCCATTTTGCGTCCGTATGCAGGTTTAAATGTATTTTTTTCATACTCGGAAATACAAATTGATGGACACTGTTTTAGAGAAGAAATTGCGCTTTGTGTTTCTGAATATGAATATGAAGTCGAATATCCAGAATTTTGTATACTAGACAAATGCACACTTATTAATGATGAGGTGTCTTTTTGTGTTTGAAATGCAAAACAGTAAAATACAATAAGCATCTTAATGCTTATGAGATAGGAATATGTGAAGAAGTATGTGTTCAAATGTACAAAAGTCTCGCTAATAAATGGCCACTTCCTACACAAAAAAATATCCAATACTCTGTATTGTATCAAAAATATGTATCAAATAAGTACGGATATTTGACAGATATAAATTGCTTTCTATAATTGGACCACGAAATTGAGTTATCTACTCCTTCCAAAATCTCAATGTGCTTAGAATCGAATGTACAGTGTTCTAATATACCTTAACAAATCAATGTAAAGGAGCCAAACGTGAAGATGCTATTGCAGCTCAGTGATCAAACTTTACGAGGTAACTATTTTGGTTGCATAACCCATGACCAATCATTAAAATTAAAGCCCCCTTAAACCCTCAAATGCCCATAGTTATAATCCCTATCAACACACCTTTCCTATGTATCTATTCTTTCATTTTTAACTACTCGTTTCGCTCTTTTGGTTCCAGTTTTGTGAAAATGAACTGCAAAAGAGGAATTATAAGGAAGCAATGTATAGAGTGCGGGAAAAATGAATGTGATGAATTCGAAGCAGAAGAAGGCAGTTTTAAGTGTGGATACTGTGGATGTCCACCTACTAAACATTTCAAACGTAAGTATATTTATGCATAGTTACTTGTACTTCTATTCATTGTACAAATTCTTATTTTGCATTTAAATGCGGGGTATGAGCTATAGTCAGCAGAGCGCTGCCTTTGCATTCGCAATGCCCTGAGTTAAAATCCGGGGCCGGCTATCCTGACTTAGGTTTTCTCTAGCTTCCTTTGGTCATAGGTTTGGCAAACGATGCGATGGTACCTAGAAAAAAAACAATGTTTCCTTCCGAAATCTTTTTTACTAGAGTTGATTTTATCCAGTTTAAAATGACCTTCTATTGTATCTGGTAGTTGTTAATTTGTAATGTTATTTATTTATCGTGAATTAAAGATTTTGTTCTATGATTTAAATGTAATTAAATTAATTTAAAGCTACAAAAATCATAAATGCCTTACAAACAGAGATAGGGGATAAAAAGAAACGAACAGGAAGAATGCATCATTCTTATAAGGAAATTAAAACAAAACTTACTTTTATTTATTATTATTATTATAGTATTATTACATTTATTTTACCTTTTCTTTGTTAGAGAGTTGCTGTCCAAATCCACTAAATATCAAGTATTCAGAGTAACTAAGAAACACCCGTAAAAATCTCATAGGTTGAATATATTTAAAAAAAGTACAGTTTTCTTTTTTTACAGTGTTAACATGAAATAGAAAATAAAGTACGAGCCTAAACTATTTTACGATCTTAGCAACCTTTGTAAACAGAATTCATAAATCTGGATTTTTCATCTGCATTTCTATTATAAAGTGTTAAATCAGCTTTAAATGCACAATATAATAAAAACAATAGTTCGTAAATTCTCAATTAGGCTCCACGGCAGTGTCAATCGTATTATTACCTACGAATACTAGTTGAGAAGTGTATATTCACAGTATCCAAAGTGGCGATACCATTGCATGAAGCGCGGTTTTATACCAAGGGCCTGTTCTGTTGGATAATAATGCGGATCCGGAAGCGATTGGAACAGCATTCGACAAACAGTGAGCACTTCACACTCGTCGGAAATGAATGCAACCGATCACATATATTTGATAGATTTGTTTGTTTGGAGTTTAACGTCTTGTGTCAGCACCGAGCCTTTATTGGAGAGAACCTACAGTTTAAAGTGGGATCCGAACCATTAACGTTCAACCTGCCCCCACCAAGAATTGAACCCGGGACGACGCGCGACATAGTCACTACGCTAGTACCGGAGGCACTCTACTTGATAGAAAAGTCCATTCGTACCATATATAAATGTCCATATATATATAGAACAAATCACAGCCATATTCAATCCACTAGTGGATGAGGCCTCTCCTCGAAGGGAGGAGTTGGTCTACTGCTCAGGCGCTGACCAAACGGTTTGGGAGAGGAGAACCAAAGCTCTCAATGTGATCGCCACTGTCTTTTATTCACAGCAGCTCCCCAGTTGTCCTCACGATGCTGGGTCAACACCAAAATTTTGGGTTCCCACCGGAAATCAAACCCGGGACCGCTCGCACTGAAGTCGACCAGGCTACGCAGGAGCTCATATATATATATATATACATATATATATATATATACCACAGTCATATTCAATCCACTATAGTGGATGAGGCCTCTCCCCGAAGGGTGGAGTTGGGTCTACTGCTCCCAAAATATATATATATATATATATATATATATATATATATATATATATATATATATATGTGTGTGTGTGTGTGTGTGTGTGTGTGTGACTAATGAGTGTGTATAGATTGCATTCTCCAAATTATTATTTTTTAAATCTGTATTTAGCGATGTATTAACTACATGGCTTTAATGAAAGTGTAAATTTCAGATGAAGAACATATGTCGTCAAATTCATTTCAGTCCATTAATCCAGAGATGAAAGAATTAAATTCCTGCCAGAAAGTCCAGCAGGACCAAGTACAGGAAACGAAGTGCGACTTTCAATTCAAACATTGGGAACCACAGAGGGGCATTTGCAAGAAGAGAATGCTACGGCACTCATTAAAGAAAGTTCAGCACGATCAAGTACAGGAAGCGAGAAGCGAGCTGCAATTCAGACATTGGGATGTTTGCACGAAGAGAATGCTACGGTACTTATTTATTATTATTTTTAACACTTTGTTCTTTTTTTATTTTGTTATTCTTCATTAGCTTTCCGCCCTATTATACTTATCCAAAATATTCCTTTCAGAAAGAGAAGCCGATATCATTTCTTATATGTCGCATAATAAAATGAGTAAAATAGTCGAAGAACTTGAGCAACTTTAAAAATTTAGAGAAAGCATTAAAATTCTCCTTGTAATGTGGCTAATAGCAGAAGTAATGTATGAACACTACAACTGGGTTGTAATCTCTTTTGTTTTATTGAATAAATAAAATTAAATGTAATGAATAAATAAAATTAAACAAATGTAATTGAGGCATTCTCAGGAAAAATGACCAAACTCGAATTAAGCTGTTATTTTGGAGAAGTTATTTATTTCCTAAATTCATTCTTTATTTATCTTCATTTTATTATCATTGCAGTGATATATTAAGGATTACACATTGTGTATATTTGAACCCCACTTGATCCAGCTCAATTCTACTGGAAAGAGGATTTAACTTCATGTGAAATTTTCAGTTGAGAATTTTTTTCTGCAATTCGACCAGCACGAATATGGTAAACAGAAATTCCTTCTCACACAAATAATCTGCGTATGGATACTGCAGTTTTAAACTTGTATCCATGCACAGGTTATTTGTGTGAGAAGGAATTTCTATTTACTATATTCGTACTGCTCGGATTGCAGAACAATATTTCTCAACTCAAAATTCCACATTAAGTGAAATCCTCTTTCGGAAGAACTGAGCTAGATCAAGTGGAGTTAAAAAATTACGTAATATGTGAAGAAAGATTGATTTCAGACCGGCTACCTTAGGTGGTAGAGCGCTTGTCTCTTAACCAGGGAACCGGGTTTCGATTTCCAGTCAGTATTTCTCTGTAATATTCATTTTTATTAATGTGTTAGTGTGAAACAATGTAATGCAAAGTTTTAGCTTATCAAAAGTTTATTTTCCAAGTTTATCTAAAGCTTATCAAAAATTAAAGGAATGAAATAAATATTCACTTTCTGTTTAATTAAAGATAGTATTTTTAAAATCAGGTCAAATATGATCAAATCACATTAAAGTGAAGCTTGCTGCCTTATCAAGGCATTACAAGTGGCTCTTTATTTTCAGATGCATGCAGTGTAATGACTTAAGGTTCACTGTAACCCTAAATACGTTTTATAGTAGTCTGTGGAACCGATTTGAATGTTAATATCATTTGAAACTAAAATAGCTTGAATATATTTTGTAAAAGTAGTGAATCGGTTGAAGAAATAACTGTATAATGAAGATATCAATGAACTTGTATAAAGATAACTGAAGAAGTACAGCATTACACATTCGCTATTTTAAACAGTTCTTTTGTGTGCGTTGTTACATGATTCTTTACGTAATGTGAACGTTTATTTATTTAAGGCTTATCCTATTCCAATATTTAGCACTTTAGTATCGAAGGTAGCGGAAGGAAATGTGAGAGTGCACTAGAATAGAATGGTATATGAGTCTGCTGTTCACTTCCTCCAATATAATCGAAGGACAAGCACTTGTATAATTTATGCTATACTTCAATTAATATGTAAGTTTTAGGTCTGCTTATGATCATTTAGTTGCGTTTATTAGTTTCATTTAATGAAAAGTCGGCTAAAATAACTTTTTAGTTGGTTTTGTTTGTTTGTTTGTTTTATTCAAGTTTTATCTACCGTGTCAGCATCGTGGCTATATGGGCCGGGACCTATAATTTAAAGTGGAATCCGAACCACTACTCGAGTTTGTATCCGAAGTTTTAAGCTTCCATCAGCGTTTGAACCCACGATCACGCGCACCAGAAGCAAACGCACTAACTATGAGGCTACGAAGGAGCTGTCATGGGTCTGGTCTGGGGACGCACAGAGGACGGACGTGCCTTTCTTCTGCTCTCTGCTAGGGGTGTCCATGATGAAGTGAGTGTGAATGTGAGCTTTCAAGTGTTTTAAAAGCTGCAAAGTCCAGTGAATTTCTTTTTATCGTTGCAAATTATCTGTGCAAGCAGCTAACCTATTTGTGTTGTGTGTGTTTGGTGAATCAAATTAACCATGGGCACCACAAATAATGAATGGAAAAAAATAGAAGATGTGGTACAGCGTGCAATTTCAAAGGAACTAAACGAACAATTTAGTGACTTGGACGAGAGAATTGCTCTCTCTTTCGCCAGCGTCAAGGTACAGGATGATCAGAGATTCGCTAACTAAAGTCATTCCACCGTAGTGGAAGAAGCCATAAAAGAGACAAAGGAGGCGTTCGATGATCAACTGTCGAGCATGCAAGCATCGATGAAAACTCTCGAGAAGAAGATAAATGATTTAGAACAGTATGATAGGAGGCTAAATCTCATCGTGCATGGTGTAAAGGAAAGTGAAAACGAGGACTGCGACAAATTAATTCTGGACATACTACACAACAACGTGCAAGTTCCGATTGAATCTTCTGCAATACAAAGATGCCACAGACTTGGAGCGGTCAGACGCAATGGACAGTGTAGGCCTTTGATTGTCAGATTCGTTTAAAACACGACGAGAGGTACTTCAGAACAAAAAGCGGCTCAAGAACACTGCCCCTCAGATCTCTATAACAGAGAATCTCACTCGCACAAACCTTGAGTTATTTCGTCAGGCAAGAAAGTGTGGACTCTTCGAGCGCGTCTGGACAGCTGATGGTACTGTGCTAGCATTGACAAATAGTGGTGTAGTGAGGCTTACCAGTCTTGACGATGTAAGAAACCATGGTAAGTGAAACTGTAATGTGAGACTTCACACGAAAACCGTATGTATTTGAATCAATCAACACTTGAAACTCAATATTCTTAATTGTGGAAATCTCTCTTTTATTTTTCATTTTGTTTAGTAACTTTCATTGTATTATTGGTATTCATTCACGTGTTTTAAATTTCTCCATTTTTTTTCATCCCTAACATGACAAGATTCTATGAGAATCAGGACTTAACCTTAATTTTTTATTTTGTATCATACTCTAAGTACTTTCAATTTCAGACTCTCAATTTACATTTATTTTGTAAAATTTATGATGGCCTCCCGTATGTACTTTCCCTGAATTATAACTGTAACTCACTTGGACATCCCTCTCAGAGTGATGGGTGAAGAAGAAACCGGCAGACATCCCTCTTCATCCCGCATGCTCGTCTTTTCCCCCTCGCATCCCTCTCCGCGAACTACAACTTTTTAAGATCCCAAGGGGGGGCGACACTGAAAACAATACATTTGCTGCTTCTGAGGTGAACGACCAACCAGCCATCCTGAGTGATACAAATAGAAGAATTTATACCCTTGTTTGGAAGACGTAAAGATAATAGACACAGCTAATAATATTTCTGTAGGGCACTTGAATATTCGTAGTTTACGCCATAAAATTGATGAGATTGCCACTTCAAATTTAGTTCAATGTACTTGCCTTTCTATAACGGAAACATGGACTGATATATCAATTCCGGACGAGCATGTTAAATTAAATGGTTTCAAGATGTTCAGATTAGAGCGTGATTTCTCTAAGAGGGGAGGGGGAGTCATTCTCTATATTAAGGATAATTTAATTAGCAACCTAGTATTTAGTATAAGCAATATCGACATTGAAGGATTGTGGGTAAATGTAATAATACAAAGCCTATAATAATTGGTTGCGTTTACCGAAGACCAAAGTCTACGGCGGAGTTTGACAAAGCATTAGGATGTATACTTCAGTCCCTTCCGAGTAACTACTGCTCAATTTTAGTTGGAGACGTTAACTATAATTCTGTCAACCCCTCTATTAGAGATACAATTTTTTTCGATCTAATGGAGTCCTTGGGTTAGAAGCAACTTGTTATCATGCCAACCAGAATAACTGATACTACAGAAAATTTAATTGACCATATATATACAAACAATGACTCTTTGCACACGAAAACAACCACTGTTATGCATGATTTGAGTGATCATTTTTTCACATACACTACATTGAATGCTACACCAAATAAAGCACCACGAGTTCTCGTAACAAAGCGCACATTTAAGCATTTTAATGAAGAAAAATTTGTAGAATACTGTTCGTATCTTCCTTTCTACAAATCAAATAACATATCGGACATTAATAAAAAGGTTGTCTTCCTCACAAGCTTGATTTGAGATGCTCTTGATATCTTTGCTCCAACAAAAGCTTTTCGAATACGTCCGAGCAGAAGACCTTGGATTAACCACTACTTACTCAAACTTATTTCCTTCAAAAACAGAATATTTAAACATCCCAAGACTACGGGTGCATGGTCATGGGATCAATACAAAATGATTCGAAACTGGGTGACAAAAGAAATAAAGCAAGCAAAAAGGACGTATATTTAGAACCAAATTTATTCTGGTCAGTATACTACCAACAACCAACATTGGCTCTTTGACTTTCTCACGGGGCGCGAGAAAAAGAGTACTGATATCCCGTCAATAGAAGTAAATAATGAAATAATAACAAATAAGGAGGAAATTGTGAATTTCATTAACTCTTACTTTGCTAATATAGGGACCAACATATGTAATGAATTAAATGGAAATCGGATGCCCAACAATAACACCACGTTCAATGACTCGGTAATTATGTATAATGACTCCCCCCGGACACAGCGATTTCAATTTAAACCTGTCTCCACTAACACTATTTTTAAAGTACTCACAGGACTTGATGTTAAAAAAGGCTGTAGAATTGATGGTATTAATAATCGTGTATTACGACTTCTTGCACCTTGGATATCAGAACCACTAACGGACATAATAAATCATTCTCTTCAGTTTGGTATAGTTCCTGACGCTTGGAAACATGTGGTGGTCACTCCCATATTCAAAGGAGGATCGCACACTAGTATAAACAACTATAGGCCTATTTCTATAACACCAGCTCTTAGCAGAGTCCTTGAGAATCTGGTCGATACTCAGTTAGAAGAACATATAGAATGTAACAATCTCATAACCGAGAAACAGTATGGTTTTCGCAGGAACTGATCCACCGAACTATTGCTACTAGAATTAATCACGAAGTGGCGAAACATACTAGACGTTAAAGGAAAAAACTACATTGGTTTAATTTCCTTAGATATCAGCAAAGCATTTGATACCGTGCAACCTCATTTATTGTTGAAAAAATTATATGGCCAGTTCAATTTATCTAAAAAAGCATGTAAATGGTTTCAAAGTTACCTACATAATAGAGTAATAAGTGCGAAACTTGGTAATACTATTTCCAAATGTGCCGATATTCAAATTGGGGTAACACAGGGATCAATCCTTGGACCTAAACTGTTCAACTTATTCATTAATGATCTTGCACTATCTGTGAAAAATATGGAGGTTTACTTGTATGCTGATGATTGTCTCTTATTTTGCTACTCTAATTCTTTAGATCAATTAGCTCACACTATTGAAACAAACATTCCCTGCGTGCTTAACTGGTACAACGCAAATAATCTAAAAGTGAACACAGCAAAAACGCAAGCATTAATCTTATCAACAGACAACTGCACACGTTCCGTAATTGACAGAACTTCAGATAGGAAACAATAAGATATCTACAAGTGCTACATTGAAATATCTTGGCATACCTCTTGATTCGAAACTATCGCTTACGCAACATGTTAAAAAGATATGCTCCAATGCTGTGCCGAAAAACAAGATTCTTCAGTACATAAGCAATTATCTACCTATCACTCACAGAGTAAAGTACTACACCTCGTATATTAGACCTATTCTTGAGCACTTTGGTGTGGTTCTGTACGGAATCAACCAAACCAACATAAAAAATATTGAAAGGATGCAGAAATGGGCTATTCGGATAATGCGAGAAGCTCCGCTCTCACTCTCGACCTCTAAATGTAACGAATCAGTGTTGTTGCCTACCCTTGAATCCAGAAGGAAATACCTTTTCTTGGTGCAAGTGCACAAAGCTATTTATTCGGCACACCACCGAACACTAAGTGAATTCATCCCTATTTCCGACAATAAGTTTTATAGTAATTTGCAGTCTAACAACTCTAACAATATTCACATTCCGAAGTGTAATAAGACAAATTATGGCATGAAATCATTTTCTTTCCAAAGTTTGGAACCAACTTCCAATTGGATTGAAAAAAGAGGGAAAGCTAAATATTTTCAAAATGAAAATCAGGGACGTAATATATGACTACAGAACAGTGCACACATTAGGCCATCATTCACTTACATAATCACTCATTGTATATAATCAGCCATTTCAACCTTGTAATCTTTCAACCATTCACTATTTACCCAAATGTATTTTTTGTTTCTTTTATCATGATTTTGTGTGTGTGTGTGTTTTGTTTCCCCATCATTGTGTTATACGCTAACTACACATCATAAGCAGGGACATGTATATGGTACTTATTTTGTAACCTTTCTATATCTTTTTTGCATGCAAAATTGATATAGATGCATTTTGATGCAAATTGATATAGATGCATAGCAAATTGATATAGATTGATGCATTTCTATATCTTTTGCAAAATTATCCTTTTGCATAATTTTTGTGTCTTATTTATGTTTTGTTTCTGTTACTGTAGGGCAACAAGCTCTTCTATATGTAACCATTATTTATGTAAAATAATTGTATAACTTAATGCAACCCTACACTAAACAATAAATAATAATTATAATAATTAAGGTGGGCGAGTTTTAATATTAATTGAGAAATTTTAAAGTTGAAAGTACGCTAAGGTAATTACTTTCTTATGTTCATTAGTAATACTTTCTTATGTTCATCATTCAGTTGCATTTAAGAATAAAGTTGCATTATATACCAGCAGCTAACAATAATATATTTGCACACACATCTTTTAAGTTTGAGATATATATCTACTTACCTACAAAGATGTTTTGAATTTGTAGGACTTGAATTATCCATTTTTTATGGAAACACAAAAAGGAAGAAAAAATCGTATGCAGTGGTTTGAGATTGAAGAATACAGTACATCACCACATTTACTTATGGAACACCTTTCTCACTTAATTTAACGTAGTACCCGACATAATAAAATGCTGAGTAACCGAACAAAACACAATAAGCAGAATCGTACAGTTTCGACTGCACTGTTTGAATGTATAAGCTAAACTGATTTGTCAGTCAGCATTTTATTTTATTTTTTATCAAAGAAGTATTGTATAGTCATATCTGAGTCTCTCTGCAGGTTCAATATATATATATATATATAACACTTGTTGCCTAGAAACACAATATCTGTCATGCTTGGTGTTGGTTATCATGATATAAAGTTTAAGATTTATTTCACTAATAGTATGTGGTTCTTGTTGTAAGAAATATATCACTTCTGAAGTTGTTATAAGAGGGAGGAAAATAGCTTATTCAGTCTTCAAAGGGACTTTTTTTCATCAGCAGAGATTAAAAACAAAGGCCTAACTCTTTTCCCTTTAATGTTGCATAGGTCTTGCAAGAATGAAAAAAAATAATGACTGAATAAAAGCGCAGATGCCTGGGCAAGGTGAACCGCTAGTAGTTTGCCATTCCCATCTAGCATATATGATGATAACATCCTAGGGACGAGACTTACAGCTTAAGGTGGGATCCGAACTACTTGTGTCCCCACCGGGAATCGCAACTTCTTATATATATATATATATATATATATATATATATATATATATATATGTGTGTGTGTGTGTGTGTGTGTGTGTGTGTGTGTGCGTGTTTAAGTGTGTTGTTTGTACATACATTACACTGATAGTTACAAAATAAGTTCAAAACATCAGACCGAAATTTAACAGAGCATTTACAATTTTAATAATAATAGCCTAATACATTTCCTGCTCTCTTAATTAAATTTTATATGACTTTTAACTTCATTTGTCTTTATGGAAACTAGTTTTAGAACTTTTATTTTGGAGTATTGTACCACATCCTGTCAGGCGAAGTAATAGTAACAACAAGGAAAACACACCGTAATTTGCCGTCTTATAAGTTATAACTAAGCAAGGAATAACGAAAAGACGTGGAATAACTAAAGCTCAGTTAAATTTATAGAATCTCTGAATTCGATATCAGAAGTAATCGTTTTCTCTGTAGCTTTTCAGAATGAGTTATTGAACACAGATACTACTTGTAATACATGTGTTAATTATGCGCAAATATAATGAAAGTAAAAAAATGCCAGAAGAGAGGGAGCAATTTATACTAACACTTGAGGAAAATGATAAATAACATGAATGAATATTAAAACATGAAAAGGTTTTGTTCGAAATGGATTTGTGCCTTTTGCACTTCCAATCTCTTTAATACGGACATTAATTGTAAAATGCGATCACTTTCTTAGTAATCGTAAACTAAACGTGCTATCACGTTGAGAAAAATTTCAAAAGAACAGGTTTTACATTGTGGTGCTTCCAGGGCTGATACACTGAAACTGATAGACA
>JAGDQP010059768.1:0-12319 GCA_022664845.1 Lepisma saccharinum | reverse complement strand
TGAGTTGTCAGCTCTGCGACCTCGCAGTAAAGGCAGACATTCAAGATGTCGTCCTCTGTCTATCTCTGAGCCTTGCCGATATCATTCATCTTCAGCCTTAGAGTGGTAATTGTGATGCTGCTTCCCCTCACGATGATATTTTTTGTTGGGGGTTATCTTCTCCTAGCCTTTGTAGATCCCTCTGCTAACTGCAAGGCAGCAGTACTGGTTTTGGTCCGCCCTGGAATATTTCCGGTACCCAACATATCTGGTTGGCATTCCCCTATCCGCCACCTGGGGAGGCGCCTGGTGGGAGACCAGTAACTCCAACCCGGAATAATCATTCTTCCTAAGAAAAGAATATAAAATAAAATACATCGTTGTTTTTGTGCTATCAATTTAATTCAATTTATTCAGTTTCTACATTCGCTTACAATAGTAAGCACTAGAATTGTCACATGATATAAAAAAGAATTATAAATTATCACTTATATATTCAGCCTCGTACCAAACGTCTCAATCTTAGCTTCATTTTCTTCCCTGGCGATCTCGTTTACAAAATTAGGATTTTGTATATCTCTCAATATTCAGGACTTAATAAGAAATTGTGCTTGCATCTCGTTGTGAGAAGAAAAGATTGGTTATTATTTTCTGTCCTTTATTTATGTAAGAAATAGCGTAATTATTTCGTTATTACGTTATTTATGCGTGAGGTTTACGATTGTGACATTTTGAGCTGGTAAGCGAGATTGTTCAGCGATCAATACCAACACTGAGCAGATTGCTCAGTCTCAACTAAACATGTCTGAACGATAGACAATCAGTGTTGTCAGTTGGCGAGAAATTTTCCGATAAACGGGAAATTCTGAGCATCGGTTGGACTGCGGGAATTTTGGGTTAAAATGCACACAAAAAAAAAAAAAAAAAAAACACGGGAAATTTTACCGTTCCCTTCGCTGGGTTAATTTTTCGTCTCTCTTTCTCTTGGTGTATGTTTCGTTCACTTATCCGACGAAAATGAATCTAATCTTTAATTGGTGGCTACAATGAACCAGCGATTCCAGAAGAATGTGTCTACATCACTGTACGGTTATAAGGTTACTGCATTGATATTCTTAGGAGGAAATAGAAGAGGGTTTGAAAGACCTTCATAAATAACATTGCGCAACATGATCCCATTTTGTTCAATCTGTTATTCACCCATTATTTGAGTAAACTTTACGAAGGATTATACATAAGCACATTTCTGACAGATGGGACTGCAACGAGAACTTAAATAACATATTTGCTGTACTTCCTATGTATATTCTTATGTTTTGTGCTAATTATTTACATTGAGCACTGTCATTTTAATTTAGAAAAAAATGTCATAGTTACAACGAATAAAAGAAAAATACTGTATAGCGAGAAAGAAAGAATTTATATGAGATCAGATATTAATTCTATCGGCTATTATTGAAATCAGATATTAATTCTGTCGGCTCGATTTAGATTTCTTAACGTACATTTCAAAAGTAAACTGCAAGATTCACTCTATGTATATATACGCAATTTCAATTTTAATCCAGCCATTCACAACATTTCTCTTCTAACATAAATATTCGTCGCTATATAAAGCATATTTCATATCAAAAGATAGAAAACAGAATAGTATGGTGAAAACTTTACAAAAAGTAGTTTCTTAAGATCGACAAAAAGTTCTTATCTCTGCAATGAGAAACATTATCCTTAGAAATGAGATTTTAGCATTCTAATTTAATTTAAAATGAGAAGATACCGGTTTCGAAAGGAGATTCTTATTTTCCATTAAATTAGAATGCTGAAATTTCATTTTCGGTAAAAAAATGTTTCTTTGTGCATAGATAAGAACGTTTTCCCTCAAATTTAAGATACCGTTTTTTACTCTGTAACATTGCAAATCCATATTTTTTACCTGGCGGGAAATTTGCTCCTACGAAACTGACAACACTGTAGACAATGTATTGTAAACGGATATGACGTTTGTCAGCAGAAAAGAGACCTTTACATCAATCAAGTATGATTTACAATTGTTGGTTGATTACTGTAAAAGTCACGAAGGTTATCAGTACTTGGCTTAGCACACGAAACACGTGACATATTATTACGAAGCTATGGATGAAGAAAAGACGGTTTCACCTTCCGATCAAACATATCTTGGATTTGATTTTAGTACGCAACAGGTAGGACTTGATGTTTTGTTGTTTCATTGCATATGGTGGCAGGAAGGAGGTGAGATGGATGGGTGCTTGTTTTGTTGATGGCTGTTGAACGGCTTGTGAAAGCGTGGCATTAAGAGCTTCTTGCAGCGTGGGTGTCGTATGTTATTTACTAGAGAAGACACGATAACTGTGTACTAAGAAAAACTGTTATACGGATTGTTAGAAGTCATGATTTGGTGTAAATTGTTTTCACGTGTGCCAGTGAGATATGTACAAGTCAGATATAAACAAAAACTTTCCTGGGCAAAAGAAGCGAAAAAGATGTATCCCAGTGATCGTGCATTAGAACATTTTGATGACTTTTACAAGAAGGTGTATGATTTGAAGTGGCCTTCTATTCGTTTGGCACTTTTGAGCCAAAACAAATATTGTGCCGTGCTTAATAACTTCGGGGATTTCGAATATACGATGGATACTTTGGTTAACTCGGGAGCAATGGATTTGAAACAGCTTATAGAAGCAGACTCAGAGAATTACAGGTGGAAGAGAAAAATAGAAGAAAGGCAGAAGAACATAAAGAAAATATTTAAGCTTGATAGTGCGTTAGAAGAACTAAGAGTTAAGAAAGAAAGGGAAGAAATTGCGAGCGTTTATCCGCAGTCTGACGAACACATTCTTAAACGTGATGATGGGAGTAATTCAGCTCACAGTGAAGTTTCCGAATTAGAATCTAACAAATGTGAAGAAAGTAAGGATCACAAATCGTCTTTAAGCAGAGCACTACAAGAGGCGGATTATGACCGCAGCAGAATAATTGAGCCAACTGCTTACGATACCGCTTCGGCGGCTCTACATGAATTCGTACCTGCAACAAAGTTGAAAGGGATGGAAGATTGGGTATTAGAGTCAGAACATTATAGTTATTATAGTTCAGGTGGAGACTTCCCAGTTCATGTTGAGAAAGAAAATAAGCTAATTTACCCAGACGAACTAAAAGTGTTCACTTTTGAACGAGGGAATGTTGACATGTTTCCAGCTCCAAGGCGAGGAACAAATGGTGTGCTAAATTATTATTTAATGGATATGTCATCAGTATTGCCTGTGTTAGCATTGGGTCTTCAGCCAGGAGATATTGTGTTGGATATGTGTGCTGCACCTGGTGGAAAGTCATTGGTTATGCTACAGACAATGTATCCAAGTAAGTTGGTATGCAATGATATCCAAGAATCTCGTACGGACAGAATACACAATGTTTTAGATCAATATTTATATAAAGATAGCAAATGGATGGATGATGTGATAGTTACGCAAAGAGACGGGCGATCTTTAGACGAATATAATATATATGATAAAGTCCTCGTAGATGTTCCTTGCACTACGGATAGGCATTCAGTACACGAAGATAATAATAACATATTTAAACCAACGAGGACGAAAGAAAGACTTCGATTACCGGAACTTCAAGCGGCACTACTGAGCAATGCATGTCGTTTAGTGAAACCAGGCGGAACTGTTGTGTACTCCACTTGTACATTGTCACCGATTCAAAATGATGGCGTTGTTCACATGGCATTGCGTGATGTTTGGGAAAATACCAATATTGAAATGATTGTAAAGGACTTAGCTAAAGCTCTAGATCCACTAACTTACATTTTTAGGTTAAACAAAGATATAAGTTTAAAATATGGACATCTGATTGTACCATTTATACCATGTAATTATGGTCCTACATACTTTTGTAAGCTAGTAAGAAAAAAGTAAGACTTAAGCTCTGAACATTTTAAGAGTAACGTCCAAGTTACGGAGTTATTATTGGTGTTAAACATGGTACTCTGCCTAGAAGATAATAAAATGTAGTTATGTTCGTAATTTGTTTATTAAACGAATTGCCTTATATCTTTTACGCATGCCCTATATAAATATTTAAAAAACCAGGTTATCGTGTATCTTATTGTCCACTATTCAGTGGCAAGGAAACAAATATTAAATATTTTGGTAGATTACTTATTGCGTGAGACACCACGGATAAAGTTCAGTTTAGGTCAGACAGTTATTGACCTATTTAGTGCCATATGTACACTTTATACTAATTCCCTTGCAAACTATTTAGACAGGTACTTCTACAGGGAATACGTTTGGCAACGCAGCGCTTGTCGGTCGGACTCGCGCTTGACGTGCGTGTCGCCGCCCGGTGGGTTTTCCATGTCTCTGTGCCTTACGGTTTAATGTTCAATAAATTTTGTATTACTTCTCACGAATTTTATGTACACCATACTATTAATAAAGTTGGTTCTTCGATACCTCCGGACTGCGCTGGTGTTCTATGCGATTTAATTCATTTTATAATTATAACACGATGCGTGGCCGAAAGTTACCAGAGAATCACAAGCCGCTTGGCGGACGGAGATAGCGCGAGCGCTGCGTTGCTAAACATATTCCCTTTATACACATCTAGCGACGGCCATCAATCGAAAACGAAATGCTTCGTTCCATTATTATTTCGTTAAATTCAACACATATAACCATGGCGCCATGCAAATGGCATCACATCGTTGTAATAAATAACAAAAATCTCGAACACCAGCAAAGACTGGTTAGTTGGTCATGTTGCTGCTATATATCTTTTTTTTCATTATAAGCGACGCACATGACGCTTAAAAATTGAAACTCGCTCCATGTGCTCATCCCCAACGCAGAGGAAGCTAAATATTTCAGTGTATTTTTGCTCTAGAGGTAGCGCGTCAGACTACGAATCGGGCGGCCCGTGTTCAAATCCCGGCCAGAGCGATGGAAACTTTTCTCGCCGTTCCCATATCTGGCGCTCTGAGGTGCGCTCAGCCTCGTATCAAAGTACCAGAGTGTCCTTGGAACTCTTGGGCACGTTTGGAAGGTAAAGGCGGTCGTGCGTGGGACACCAGTGTGTGTGTGTGAGTGAATTAAACTTTTTAGTCAGGGGACCTCACCCGAAGGGAGGAGTTGCTCTACTGCTCGCACGCTGACCAGACGGGAGAGGAGACCCGAAGCTCTCAACTGTGATCGCCACTCTGTTTTATTCACAGCAGTTCCCCAATTGCATCACGAACCTGGGTGGGCACCGTTCCGGACCCTCGCTATGGAAAAATATCTTGGCTGAGCCGGGAATCGAACCCGGAACCCCACGATCAGCAGTCAGCGACGGCAAGCACTAGACCAGAGGAGAGAAGAGCCCGGCGGAGGTTACTAAATCAAACCAATCATGCGAAATCTTTCACATTAAGCTACTTCATAAACATCACAAAAGAAATGACCTCCAAATAGGCTTCTTTGCTGCCAGTAAAAGTTCGTATACCCTTGTGACTTGCATGAAAATAGTTTCAACTTCTGTCAAATAAAACTGTTCCTATTTTCTATCAAGTCTTAATCGAAATATCTTCTAGGAGGAAGAAATTTAGCCCTTGAAGGGACGAAAAATAAATAAATGTAAACTTATTAGCTAGGGGGGACATTTCCGGGCATCCTCCGTTAATTCTCACACTGGGACTGACTATCCACCTCACTTTGTATTGTAGGTCTAGAATATGTGGAGCGCTACCTCCACATTCCCCATGCGCCGCCCACGGCGCCGTGGATAGCTTTATTTTTTTTAACTTTAATTTCACACTTTAATGACCGCAATTTTTTTTGTGTGTTGCGTTTCAGCGCAGCTACCCACGATGGAAATAGTACGTTTTTCCTGTAACTTTCACATTTGTAGCTGATCTAAACTGAACTTTAAAGGAAACCAGTATCGTTTCAGATTTCCTGTGGCTAGAAACCATGGAAATGGTCACAGATCTTGTTTTGGTCCTGCTCAATGTCCCTTAAAATCTGTATCGATAATGGTAGCTAATATTCAGTAACATTATTATTAGCATAAGCTTTGTTTCGATCGATGTCATATTATTGCAACATATATTTTAAAAGCTGATACGCGTATTTGAATGTATGGGATATATAACTCAAGGGCACGTTACTATTTGCTAGTCTTTTTAGTTTGGCCTTTTTATTTTATTGCAAATACTTTACGAGACGCACTCCAGAAAGTACTTTTAATTGGAAAATACCCTTCTACATTATGTATTAGGTGCTTTTCGCTTCATAATAATTTTAGAATATTTCTCATAAATGACGTGCAGAATCAATTTGTCCGCTTGTATATAGCGTAAAAAGGTCTTTGGTACCTTTTTGATTGCGTCTCGTAGTAAAGTGTTGTGAATTGTATCGTGGAAAGTGGTAATGCGTCCTTGAACATAATGGTACAGAGCCACAATGATACGGACCATCGTATATGTTTTACAAGTGTGTTGTAAAGAATGCAGAATCTTACACTGGTTTTTGATAACTTTCAGTACGTAATTTCAATCTATAGTGTTGCATTACGGAAAAATCAAAACGTTCACTCAGTTCGTACTATCACCAGAAAATCAAAACTTATTTGTTTCCTATGCTGAGATTGTTTTCATCACGGCTTTACTATTGCAATCTTTGTAAATAATGTTTGCTTATAAGTTACAAAACATTGCTTCTTTAAGTAAAAAAGAACATTTATTTACGTCGGGTGTTAATAATATTTTCGAAGTTGACATTGTTCTGCCTGTGTGAAGTAAATTGTAAATTAAATTTCTTGTCTCAATAAGTTATGTGCCACCTGGATACTAATCTTGAAATGTCCCAACTTCAGTCTATAATGAAGAAATGCCAAGACGACTTTGTATTACATAGTACACATACCATGTTCTGAAGATAATATGAAGTAGCTGTATGCAAAAGGAGTCTAGAAATTCCGTGTTTCACTATTATACACATACCTTCTGTGTGGATAAAGTTTGGTTGATGGACATTGTAGATTATACAGTTGTTTATCGCACGAGTCCTGTGATCAGTCACTGTACCGATGGATCTGAGTCTCCACTCGAGATTCAATTATGCACCATGTGTTGAGCTGTTTTTCTTACATGCCATCTCTATTCATCCTCTCGGCATTCGAGCGTGCCGATCGTCCACAGGTTTGTCCTATAAGGTTTAGTCTTCGCTCACCTTGGGCAAAGACTTTTAATGTTTCAGCAAAGATATTTTGAGCTGCAGAGTCAGTGCCCGAAATTTACCTTTTTTTTAAAAAAGCATGGATCCGAAACAGGTGTCTCTCTTCTGAATGGGGAAGCCCACTAATACTATCATTGCACCAATGTTATGACGCTTTATAGCAGAGCTATGTGCACTTATTCTGGCTTGGGAATAACCCTAGCGTTCGCCCATCGTGACAGATTTTTTTTCCTTAGTCATACCAGGTAAATGCCGCGATGGCACCTACTTACTAAGCCCTCACCGACTAACTTCCAATATCCTCTCCTCTGCCCTATTTCGGTGTGAGCCTGAGATTCCTAAAGGCCATAAATTCATTTCGAGTCCTCGTAATTTTTGAATCCATGTAATTCGCTGGTGCAAGCAGTGGTAAGATGTTCCCCATGACCATCCTTGGCGGTGGGGTGGTATTTACGTGGATAACCGGGTCATGTTAGCATGTTATTATACATGCGAGATTTCAGGTTACATTTTGCTTTACAGGCTTTAAAATATTTTGCCTTATACAGCAATGAGCTAGTATGGACTTGAATGCTATTATTACCTTATTACAATATACGGTTACTACTTCGTGACAAGGACCCTATGTTATGATTTTTTATGTATAATAATTTTACATACAATTAATTAATTTTATTAAAATGTAGTAAATTTGAAGTTTCCATTAACAACAATGTCTACAAAAATATGGCATATGTAGTAGATATACATCAAGGTAAACCCCAAGCGCGCGAAGCAAGGAACGATGAGCAACGAGATAATCGCACCAGAAGTACACGCAGAGCTTCGGAGAACAAATGAAATAATTTAATTTCTTCATTCTAAACTGAACTACAATCTAACTAAAGAAAACCTACCCGGGTCACGTTTAATGCAAGCTGCATTTTATTTCACCCTATCTAATTCACCTTTTAACCGTCGTGGTGGTTTTCAAGTACAGTAAGTTTTACCCATGAGAACTTGCGTGCACCTGATGAAATTCGATTGAGTCTAGTGAAATACAGTACAGTTTGGTTTTAACAACGTGTCAAGGTGGACTTTTCCTTCCCAATATTTTAAGTTTATAAATAAATAAATTGAACAAAGTACCGAATACCCGAGAGAGGTTCATCTGAAATTTAACAATAAAAACTATTTTATTCAGACATTACTTTGAAGAATAATTCGTTCAACATAAGACTGCTCAGAGTAATCTTTTCTCCGTGCAAAGAAATGAAGTAAGCATTAACTCAGCGTTACTACCTCTAGTGCATTGTAAGAATATACAATTTCCTTCGGTACCACCCTAATCTTCCCTTCTACAGCGAGACCGATTCTAGTGTACGTCATATTAATTCATGTGATTGTTGTTGGGATTACTAGTTACTTCAATTGGAAGAGTATGAACTATTTTTCTCCACGCATACCGAGTTTTGATGACAAATCTGACTATTTAGATGGAAATGGGTGTTCTTTGTCGTCATATGAAGATTTCTGGGATTCTTGTACCAGAGTTTCTTAAAGTTACAGATGTAAAGAAATAGGAAAGTTAAAAGTAACACTATTTGAAGTGGACACTCAAACCTAGATGATATATACACTTTTGAAATCCGTATACAAAACTGAGTTCATATTACGAAAAATAAGTGCAATCGCCCAGGAGTGAGAGAAATTTTGCGGAAAATGTTTTGGCCACAATTACGTACGATAGGTCACTTATATATATAGCTGGTGCTAGGTTCCATGCATTGATGATAGCTTAACATCGTTATACTCATGGTCACCAGATGGCGGCACTAGTACGCGTGTAAAAGTTGGTAGAATCCATAGAATGGTACACGAATACTGTGTGTAAGTTTATTCAGCGGGCATGTAGTCTGACAAATCACCATGATAAATGATAATCAGTGAGGAAGTAGTTTAAACAGAAGCATGTGACACACCAGTTATTGTTAATGGTCAATGGATATTTCCAGTTATATCTAACCTGGTGGATGCAGTAATAAAACCATCCATTATCAGCATCGAGGCCTGCAGTCTTTCGAGTATACTGATGGGAAACTAAACGTTTGGGATAATAACATTTTATACACCAAAGATAGGCGTTTTATAGTATTGTCATGTTTCGAAGATTTGCTTTGATGACGTGAACAACCACAAAGTCACACAAGTGTGTCTCCATCGTCTTCAACATTATATTGTGTTGGAGGTCCAGGAGCTTCGTGTAATTCCTGCACGGATTGCACCTACTCTTCGTAACATGAACTCAGTTTTGTATGCTGACTTTCAAAAACGTATATATGATTTAAGTGTGAGTGTTCACTTGAAATTTTGGTACTTGTTAGAGGCTTTACTCGCTTAAATGACAATGCAAGTATTTCAGCAGATGACACATATGTAAAATGCGTATGAGAAGAAAAATGTAGTATCTGGAACAAGGGAAGTTTCCCATCGGTGATGCAATCATACCTGGTAAAGATACATGCAGAGGTTCACTTCGCGAGTATGTTGCTAGGAAACAACACGAATCGGTAAAGGTTATTACAAGGGTGAACCAAATGACAACCTGAAAAAAAAAAACGCTCTAAAATTATTTACTTAAATTGAAGGAAAATGTAAATTAGATATTCTGTACATCAACCCTTGTAGTAATAATTTATATATTTATTCTTTGGCTAAACTTTGTGTGGCGTCAAAAGTGTATTTAAAGATCATATGGGGCATCAAAAATGTACTTAAAGATGGCGTCTAGAGTCGCACGCACGGAGGGGTTACTGTATCTCATGAACATTTTGAGTAGTGATTGAGTTAAAGTTATTGACATCCATTGAAGAATGAAGGAGGAGTATGAATCTCGGGAACATGTTTGGGCTACATAAAAAGGTAGTGAGCGATAAGGAAGGAAAAGCATCAGGAAAAAAATCTCCGGTGCATGCCATTAATGGAGCCACCACACATGAAGTTCTGCCAAGTAATAAATACACAAATTATTACGACAAGAGTCCAATCAACACTCAGCAAGAATCCTATTGACAGTGTTGATATGAAAACACGTAAATTTGATAAAAGGTTCGCCTATTTTCGATAACAGTTGTTCGCAAAACCAATTGATAGTTTCTGCACCATCAATTCCCATGATATATGGCTTGCCAAAAATCTATAAAAAGGACGTATCGTTCTGATTAGTTATTTCTGGTAGACAAAACGTAACCTACAAACTAGCTAAATGGTTGGCAAACAGGAACCAATTGAAACAGTACAGAACTAGAAAAGTAAAAGAACAGGTCATTTCATTTGTTAATGCGGACAATAAAATGACCTCAATCGGTATTGTAGATGTGTTTCCATCTATACCGACAGATCTTGCAATGTCGTGCACGGAAACTTTTTTTTATGGAGAAATAAATATACAGAATTCGAAGTACAAGAAGTTTCTCCCTACATAATAATATATTCCAATTTGAAGACCATTCCGTAAAGAAAACAATGGTTTAGCTGTGGGAAGTTCCTTGTCTCCTATATTATCCGATATAGTCATGAACCATTTTGAATGTAAAATTTTAAGTAATCCTGAATTAAAAAGTACAGTATACTGGAAACCTTCCTTAGGCGAACGGTATATGTATATACGCTAAATCAGGTCACCCTGCACAAATGAAATAAATATTTGGCTCAATTCCTTTTTTACGCCCCCTCAACTTTTGCACTACAAAAAGGGTCTTACACACAGAAGTTGATTACATAATCAGAATAGGATAACATATGGTTATGATAAGCACACATTGTTGAAATGGTACCAGCGCGCACAATCGAAACATGCGAAACGAGAAACGAAAGAAGATAACCTGTTACCGTCAAACTGAAAAGAATTTTTGTCAAAAGTAAGTTGAAACCTGGCCTGAAATCCCGAAAACATTAAATAAATGTTTTGACCAAATTCAAAAGTTATTATGTTTCAAATAACACAGGTTGTGGAGTTTACCAGATCACTTGCTAGTGATATGTGTCAGGATGACTAAGCGAAACCTTAACACCAAGGTCAATAAGCATATTTAGAGATGTCAAAAATAATTCCTCATATCTGGCCTCTCACAACACCTAAAGACTACTACACATGAAATAGCCAATGCCAAGTCACAGCAAAAACAGTTTCCCCATAAGGAGCGAATGGCATATGGAAGCACTTATATTGACAAAAAACAACCAGCAGTAAATTTAGATCAAGGTCTGTTAAATATAAATCGTAATTTGACATAATAAATAAAATGCAATAAAACATCACAATCATTTATCTCATTGTTTTTAACCTACATGTTACATTTTATTAAACATTCAATACATAATAACCCCGGCAAATATAACCAACCACACAGTTTTTCCACCTAGTCCTTTTGTTTTAGTATCTGGTAACATCCCATTTTGCAATTCACTTTGGCAACATTGTACCTACCTTGTTTCCGCTCAGGACCGCCATGTTTAATTCAATGAGCACGGACAAAGCTCAACCCGTTGGACGGCTTCATTTATCCCTGCAAACTCTTTGATCTCCCTTTCTTATCTGATGAAGCTAATATATAAGTTGGCGAAACTAATAGCAACGAAGAAGAAGAGCCAAGTTGATGGTAAGTTTAAATTTAGTCCCCGCCACGTAAATTTACATTTGTTAAGACCTTGTGCTTGTCATATATACCGCCATATGGTGTCATATTTCGTTTTCAGTGTGGCCATATTTTTCTTACTTCCGGAGAAATTTCTTGTTGGCCATTCTCTATGAACCTGACTGTACAATTCGCGCCAAAAGTTCATTATCTTTGGATGTATAGGTCGATTTAAGTAGGTTATTTTCCTATATTTGTAACTCATTGAAAATCACGTTTTCACGTCGCGAGAGAGTTTTATATTTTTAAAGATACTGGACAAATGACACGCAACAATAAAATTTTGGAAGGCGATCACAATAATACATGTGAATGTGTATCAAGTGAACTATCTGGGATTTTGACCGTTTATTTTAGCTGAGAAATTAGAAGTACCGTAATTGCGTAGGCGTATGACGTCATCATTTACGGGAGTTCTAATTT
>JAGDQP010059767.1:1407-12319 GCA_022664845.1 Lepisma saccharinum | reverse complement strand
ACTGTTGCTACTCCTACTTCCAGTGCTACCAGTCCTATTTCCAGTGCTACTACCTCTACTTTCAGTGCTACTACTTCTAGTTCACCACTGTTGCTACTCCTACTTCCAGTGCTACCAGTCCTATTTCCAGTGCTACTACCTCTACTTTCAGTACTACTAGTAATATTTGCAGTGATACTACTACTACTTTCAGTGCTACTACTCCTAGTTCACTACTTTGCTACTCCTGTTTCCAGTGCTACTACTCCTACTTTCAGTACTACTACTCCTATTTCCAGGGCTACTACTCCTATTTCCAGGGCTATTAGTCCTAGTTCCAAGGCTACTACTCCTATGTCCACTGGCTGTTACTACACCTACTTCCAGTACTACTACTACTACTGCCGCCACCGCCTTCACCACTATTAATATTCATTTATTTAAACTTGGTTAATGGTTCGAACCTAAGCCGTCTTTGACAATGGAAAATTTGTTGCAATGACTTTAGCCATTCGCATGTGATGCATGAACATAAATTCATCGTTGCCAACTCTAGGCTATTGAAAATGGCTGAAATACTATATTATCACAAATTTTGCGTTACTGTAGTAAATATTGCTGTGTAACCAAAGTCTTTGTCAGAAGGATCACTAAATTTAGCTACAAAATAGATTATTGGCAACACTGTAAAAATTAAAAATGACCTGTGACCAATCGTGATTACCTCAAAAAACTTTTCTAAACTTACCTTCTTCACACACACTTTTCAAAAACGATTGCTAGTGTTCTTCTTTGGTCACAATTCCGGAGAAAAAGATGTCGTAAAAAGCACCCAGAGTCTTAATTATAGAAACTATTCGCATGAAAAAGAAATGTGGAAATAATTGGCCTGGATGATCGGTGTGATCAAGATTTGAACTTGTACTTCCTTTCATAGTGTCAATCCGTAGACAGCACGTTTCACCAGACGACTGAGGCTGGCTGAGATCCCAGTCCATGTTTACAAATTTGTAAGCACTGTGGACCGTCAAGAGGTCTGACGAATAGTGTAACTCATAGTTAAATCAACCAGCTGAATTTTGATATCCTCCCCGCTAACACGCAACATTTCTATTGAATTTCAGCCCATCTTCAAAGGGTAATGTGAAAATGGCAACGCTGCTTCTCGAAACGTCGTTCCACGCAGTATTATAGAGACCACTATACGTCACCTGGTTGATTATCTCAGAGAACTACACATTATTAAATAATTATATACTTTTAAAAGAATTTGTTAATAAATTATTTTAAAAATATAATAATAATATATTCTAAAATTTAGGATAAATACAAAACAGAAATGTTGCCAGAATTTCGAAACTAGGAGTATATGGTCTCTCTAAATGAGAATTTAGGGGTAGATAAGCAATTGTGATTTTTTTCGTCTTTTTGTTGTACAGAATAATTTTGCGATAGATCTCTGGTATCGAACTGCGGACCCCTCGAGTACGAAGCCAACGCTCTACCACCTTAGCTACGGCGGCCCCGAATGCTAAATTTGCTTTATTATGTCTGTTTATCACGATTTGAGTATCTTGTAGGCATCTGCAATCTCATAACAATGATACTTTAAATAATAGCTGCACTGTTTATCGGCATTTCTCTTTGTGTGTGCCACCCACTATGTTGCCCACGAGACGAGACTAAACAGTCTCACGAGACAAGACGATACCAGACATCAGAGTGTTTCGTTCCATCTCGTGAAATGTCTCGTCTCGAAAAGAAATGATTGTCCCGTCTCGTCTCGGAGAGTTCTGTCTCGTCTCGTGCTTTGTTTCAAACAAGGCGACGCGGAAAATGTCTCGCTCTATACTTCATTTGCACTAAACTTTGCACTAAAATTTAGTACAAGGCTAATTATTTCCTGAGTTCTATGAGCCGCAGTGACTTCGAGTTCGGTTTTGTTACAACACTAACGTACGGGAGGCCATAATTTGATATGAAACATTCGGAAAGTATGCTCATGTCCCAGATATACAATTTAACCTTGTACTAATTTAGATGCAAGGTTACCGCGAATGAACTATATAGAATGTATCAAAGTTTGTGAATTTTGGAGGTGAGTTTTATATTTTCCGAAAAGTAGTATCAAATATTTTAAACACAGTTTGCATAGTGAAAAGAAAATAAGAATTTAGAGCTTTGAAATCGGACCTCTGTGTGTGTCATACACAGTGTGACTAACGAGACGAGACTTTAGGCTGTCTCGTCCGTTCGAGATGAAACGAGAAACGGGAGGTGCCTTGTCTCGTGAGCAACACTACTGCTCATATTATAGCTATTTACAATACTTGGACTCCTCTAATCCGACAATTAATTTTTTGTAGCATTTCTGGATTTATAAAATCTTCAGAATATCTATCCCAGTGCTGCTCCACAAACAGCCCGCATAGTTTATGCAAATGCTAATTTCTGTTAAGAACGTTTAGTTTTAAAATCAATAAAATGTTAGTGTCTCTTGTAATGTAACCTGTTTATCCTACGTAATTTCTCTGTTGTCATGGTAACAAGTCCGTGTCCAAATAAATGACACAGTCATGCTGTAGCATAACAAAGTTTTGTGTGAATGTACAGAAAAATTATTATTTGGATAACATTCAATGTTTGTCAGCATTGAATGTTAGATTCCTATGCATGTATTTAATAATGTAAAACTCCGGAAGCCATCATTTTATCGAAAAGAACAATATAAGATGAGATAATTGTGTGGATTCACTGCCCATAAGTTTTACGGAAAGCGACGCATATGTTACGTGGAGAAAAATAAGTTAATACTTGAATCACTGAATAGCATTAGCACCCAGTATGGCTACCTCTCTCACTGTCAGTTTTTTCTTTACAAATTACTGGCGTTATCATGACAACGGAGATGTGACGTCATAATTTTAAATAGTCTAATGAGTAATGATTAAGGATTTATCTAACTCCTTTTATTACAGTATTGAACCTGCATCACATTCGACTTCTACAATATCCATAAAAGTAATTTACGACCTCAAAGTATTAATATTGTATTAAAGAGTTCACATCTGGTAGGCCCTGACGTCATGTAACCATTTACCGATTTTATTAGGTATCAATCAATGCGATATTTCGATATTTCTTTCAAGTATCAAATCGTCTCGTAAGGACAAATTCGAGGAACAGCTTACCGAAACCGAAGACAATGTTAATGTCAATTATACTTATCTACTTAAATTATATTTGACAAACAACCACACTCAATATATTGATATCGCCTCACTCAGAGATTCTGCCAGGATTTTCAATTAAGGGGCTGGAGCCGCGGGGGATCAGTGGTAGAGCACTCACCTCTGATGCTTGGGGTCCTCGGTTCGATCCCAGCTCATGTGTGTGTGTGTGTGGGCTTTGTGGTGGACAAACACCGTGTGCGTGGAATTTTCTCGGGATTCTCCCGTTTTTTCTCACTTTCTTCAGTTCACTAAATTCTCGCATTATCCATCCATACGGCCTGAGCCAGGAAGTTTCCTAAATACCTGAAATAAAGGGGACGTATAAATAGTTTTGTAGAGTTTCTATCGACTTTTAAAAGTAAATATTTCAAAATTGGTAGGGAGGGGGTTGCTCGACGATTTTCTGGCAAAATCCCTGTTTTAATGGTAATCGAAAATTGGGTATCACAGTATAATTCATTTCATGCAGTAGCATAAGCCTTTTGTTTTCCCTTCGGTCGGTACTCGCTGGCTATGAAAATTTTTGATGTCTTAACTTAAAAAAAAAATATTGTTTCTTTTTGGAGTGTCGTCACAAGGGCGGAGGAGGTTGAATGGAACACAATGGCTGGGGTCGCTTGTCGTTTCTTAGTTTCACATCTTCATAAACTAACCAGCCACCTCCATCATCGCCAAGAACAGGGATTGTAAATTAAGGAAGTCTTGTCCAGTTGTTGTCGGAACAGGTCTTCACTATCCACAACACACACACACTTTTATATATATATATATGTAAAATGTTCTTCCGCGAAAAAGTACTGTCTACTACCACATTGTTAGATATCAACCTGGGAGGTCCTTTGGCCTCATAAATAGTGTTTGTTGTCTACTGAGTTTACAATTATCGTTGTAACGACGTTACGCATGTTGGAAGACTTGTGTGGATGTCGGGGAAGACGGGTGGAAGAAAATTAGGATGTTGCAAAAAAAAAAGATGTTATTTGTTCCAATTGTGTGTTTTCTTGGTAAGTTTATTGGCCTCGTTCTCTCTCTCTCTTTCTCTTTTTTTTTCACTCTGTACGTTTACATTAGAATCGTGCTATGTATGTTTGATACGCCGCCATTCTACAAAATCCATGATTGCAAAAAGGAAAAAAAAAAAGCAAGCTAATCATAAGAGATGTCACTAGGTTTCTGCTGTAACTGAAACTGTAATTATAGGTTTTCTGTTTATTGAAAAAAAAATAAAGAAATATGTTTTCTGATTTAGAAATTTCGGCATACGAGGTCCTTCACCCCATTTTTTTTTCTGTTGCTGTTAATTTTCTTAAAGTTTGAGGAAAATATTTTTTTTTTTTTTTTTTCATTTGAGAAAAGGGACGTGAAGAAGTTATATGAAAATATGGTGGAAGAATCTACTAGCAAATATATCTTTAGTTGTAGGTTTCAGGCCACAACAGTCACGAAATTTGTTATTTTTTTTCCTATTCCGCCGTTTAATATAAAAGTCTTTGATTCACGACTTCTTAATTCAAGCCATTCTTCTGTCTTCATTCTTAGAAGCGGAAGTGTCTCAATGAAAATTAAAAAAACCAAACCCTTCTTTTATTTCTTGGTTAAGGAAATATATAATTTCATAGAGTCTGCATAAAGTTGAAAAGAACTACAGAAGTATGACGAGAAAAACACAGAATGGACCACTTGACACTGGTAAGTATCGCATGTTTACTATCAAGCAGCCATGGCTTATACTAGTTGGTAGAGAGTTTGGCTTCGCATTCCAAGGTTTTGGGTTCAATTTCATCGGTCGCCTATCCTGACTGAGCCGAGGGTGGCAATTCTGACGAGTATCCTCAATTACACCAGGCAAATGCCGGGATGGTACCTTCGAAACTAGGCCATGGCCACTTCCTTCCTACATCCTCTCCCTACTCCTCTCTCGGCTTGACCTATAGTTGCCTAAAGGCCATAAATGCCATTCAAATTCACCTCTTCATTGACTGTTACTCGACTAGAACGACAAATTTGGATATTATACCAGTCCATCTTTTCGTAATAAAGACGTAGATAACAAAACAAAATTATGTGAGATCTAAATGAATTTTTATCAAAAACATACTTATGTCAGATAGTACGTATTTTTATTCATTGATTTTAGATTTTAAGTGCAGCACAAGCAGTTGTAGTTTCAACCGAAAGGTTGACCCTCGTCGACCAGCACTCTCACGCGCTAGGGACAAGCGTACAGGAACTTACTGTCGGTCAGGGATGTAATGCTAAAATTTTAGGTGGGTATACACTTCGCTTGTTGTAACGAATCCTTTCCCTTACTATCCCGTACACCTCCATATTTCATTAATTTTACGTGGTTATACGGTAATGCCTGAAAAATTGAGGTGGGTATACTCTCCATTACATCCCCTGCTGTCGGTACCATTCCAGCATTCACCTTGTGAGACAAAGGAAAGTCCTGTATCTTTTACATTCAGAATAGAACAGAACATTTAGAACTGTTGCTACTGTATTAGAGAAATAAATTTAAAACTCAACTCCCATACTGGTTCATTTGTTGGTAACATTTTTATGGAGCTGAGTGTACACATTTTGACAGTTTCATAGCGATATTGTCGCTTCTAATATAAGACATGTTTAACTGTCCATTCTCATTTAACTTGACTGATTCGTGGTGGCTCAGTACTAAAGCGCTCACCTCTGATGCTTGGGGTTCTCGGTTCGATCCCAGTTCGTCCTAGGTAGGCTTAGTGGTGGACAAATATCGTGTGTATGTGGGTTTTCTCGCTGGAATGACAAAAGTGGGAGGAAACGGGAGAACCCCGAGAAATTCTTCATTCTAGCAATTCTCGCATCATCATGATCCATACGGTCTGAGTCAAAGTCGCCTAAAGACCTTAAATAAAATTCAAATTAATTTAACTGGATTCAGAGCTGAGGTGATCTATTACTATTTGTAGCATCATTAAGTTCTTACAAACACTTATTCATTGATGAGCAATACCCTACTCAATGGCAATACACATAATATATCTACACAAATATACTCATTATTATTCTTTTTAAATAATTATATTAACTTAAAGGGGTATTAAATAAATTCACAGTTCCTAAGATTCAACAATCCAAAACTAAATCCAACGAGATCTAGAAACAGGGATATATTTAGAGAGGTGTTCGGACTCCCCGAAAATCAGACGTTTTGTAAAATTAGTATAGTTTTAGGCAGAATTATTATCTTAAATCTCACATCCAGACGGATGCTCGAAAGCGCTGAGCCACCCTCGAAACCAAGTTCTAAATACAAAAAAAAAAGAGCATAAAGGAAATATTTCTACGTGTAATCTGAAGAAATCTCTGATATCTTAGAAAAATGCAGTCAGGATGACCGGCAGCTGGTGTTGAACCACCATATCTTCCAATGAAATTCTAGACGTTAGCCACGAGACCACAGACGCTGCGATAATGTGCATTTGATCTTAACTTCGAGTTTAGAAATGGAAAACTCGATTCTGTCAGGACCATTTATTTATTTATTTATCTGTTTAATTGCTAAAAAAGGAAAAAAGAAATCTTTCAGAAAAATTATTATGAAGCCTATTTTCTTAGCTGAACAGTTCAAGACATCGAGATTCAATAAGCTGTATCTGGACAACTAACTCTATCACAAATATTTTATTGTTTAATATTTAAAGTACCCTTATTGAAGACTATTTGATGTCAACAAGGACAGAAAGATCTACCAATACTGTAGCTTGGTAGAGCATTGGTTTCTCATTCGGGAGTACCAGGGTTCACTCCCAGCGGCCCGAAACATACTAACAGAAGTTTTCCAAGTTTTCCCTATCCCACCAGACAAATGCCAGGATGGTACCTTGAAATTATGCCCTAGACGACTCTTTTCCTTGTATCGTATCCCGTAGATACCTACCTAAAACCCATAAAATGAATTGAAAATTAAAATATAAGAACGAGATATTGCAGGTGTAAATTTGGTCTGATTAATTTTTAGAAAAAAAAAAGTAAAAGATTTTTTTTTCGAAATAGCAAACAATGTTGCATAAAACCTTGAAATTGGGGGGGGGAAAAGAAACAATGTTTAATTCATTTCCTGTCATTGTCAAACACATTCCTGAGCAAAGCAAACAGTTCTAAAAAAAAGGTAGAGAGAGAGAGAGAGAGAAAAAAAAAGAAAAATGAATTTTTAAGCACATAAAAATGAGGCTTAGTTTCGCAATTTCGTTGTGAGAAAACCAATTTTAGAAGAGTAACAGGAACAGGCGAAAAATTCCGGTATTTCAAGCAATTTTCGGAGAGAGAGAAAAAAAAAATAAACAAATCTTAAGAGAAAAAAAGATGCAAGAAAAACCGCACCAAGGACACGCTTTGATTTGTAGGGCAATTAAATGCAATTTGTGGAGTCTCGACTGTTTCTTGCGCTTTTCTTCTTTTCAAGCGAAGCGCTCGAGGGACCTCTTCAGACGGACAACTTCACTGATTTTAACTCTTTCTTTTTTTTTATCTCTTTTTTTCTTCCTCTCTCAATTTGCTGGTCACTTCTTTCAAACACACCTGTTGCCGCTTTACAGACACACACAAAAAGTATACACACCTGTGAGGTAAATAATCTATTGCAATCAGCCGGATAACGTTTGTTCTGGATACATGAAGAAGCTTACACTATGCACGGCTAAAATAATTCTCTTTGTATTCTCATAATACCATAAGGACACTACTTTATACCTCACAGAAGTCGCAAGTTCATCGCCGCAGTAACAAACGCTTGCTATTGGATTATATCCTGGGCAAAATCAAGCCAATTTTCATCGTGAACACCTACCTGTCGAAGATCCTTTCTATTATTATTATTATCATCATCATCATCCGAAATACGTCTCGGTCTTCCCAGCGGTCTCTTTCCCTCCGCTTTCCCAACTACGATGTAATACAATCTTCGTTTATCCCCTCATCCGATCTTCATGGGCTGCCCATCTTAACCGTCGTGGTTTCATTATTCTTATAATATCGCATACGGTCTGAGGATTTCTTTATTACTCAGTCTTCTCTACTCTCCGGTCATCTCAACCCGTTTCTTTCTCAAAACCTTATTTTCAAACACTCGTAATTTATGGAGCGCTCACTTCTGGCGCTTGGGGTCGTCGGTTCAAATCCTACTCGTTCCATGTGGGTTTGATGGTGGACAAACACCGTGTACGTGGGTTTTCTTGGAGTTTTCTCGTTTCCTCCCACTTTCTTCATTCCATCAATCATCACATCGTCACATTTCCGGCCAAAGTTGCCTAAAGTTCTTAAAAATTAAATTCAAAATTGGAAACCGAGCCGCCGTAGCTCAGTGGTAGAGCATTGGCGTAGCATTCGGGAGGTCGTGGGTTCGATCCCAGCGGACGACCATTCTGACTAAGGTTTTTCCAGGATTTTTCTTTGCCACACAAGGCAAATGCCGGGATGGCACCTTCAAGATAGACCCTGGCCGATACCTTTTCGAATCCTTTCCCCTCCATTATCCCGACCTGAGCCTTAGATGCCTAAAGACCATAAATAAAATTCAAATTCATAATTCAAACTTGCAGTTTATGTATATCTACCAGGGTCGTACTCCAACTTTCGGAACCATAGCGCATTACCGACAGAGTGGTCGTGCTGTACGTTTTCAATTTCAACTTTCTTGGCATTAATCGCGAGGTTTGATCTTCTGGAGTCTTGACTAAATATAAAGATACGTTGCCTCATGCTATGCGACGAAGATACTTATTTCTTCTGTGACCTTGTTTCTGCATCTTAAGTATGATCCCAGGAGTTTAAACGTGTTTATTTTGTCTATGATCTCCTCGCACAATGCAAAATATAAACAAGTCTAGAGACAACACAACTCTTCATAGCAAAATACTTCTGGTACTCCATGATACCAACTGTGAACAAAGCGTTATTCCATGGTTATATGACAAGCTTTGATTTCCATCGGGCAACTGATTGAGGAAGCTCAAGAAACATGCAATAAGGAATTCTAGCTGTACAGAGAGTGCTTTACTCGTAAGATTTGATGCACTTAAGCAAATGGCGATGCGCTGAATTTACTATTGATTACATTAAACCCACTTATTAACAGCTTGCGAAAGGTACCCATAAGAAAAAACAATCAAGTTTGATAACGGAGTTTTAGGGTTATTAAAGATCAACAGATGCCACTTCTGTCAGCAAACATCACTTCTTCTTTAGATATTAACAGCCAAGCGTCAACGAACAGTACTGATTTGATTATTCTACAGGCAGTTGTTAATCCTGATGGTTTTGCTGTGTAATTTTGAACATATAGCACGTCTCTTTATTATACATATCACATTATTAGTGTCACTTCATGCTTTACCGGTCTTTCACTGCTCACATCTTTGCAATCGTACTTTTTTACAGACTGTTCACTAGTTCGCAGTGGTTCGTGGTGTCCTCATATCTAGTAACGTTAATTGAACTCATTTCCCAATGTCGTACAACGATGAAATTTTGCACAGCAACGTAAAAGTCGGGTGACAATATAATATTCCATTGTTACTTTCATATATATTTCTTTATATTTGTATATATTAAAAGCATATTTTAATATGGACTTCTCTTTTCTAAAATAAATATTAGCCTGCAACGATGTTGCTGGATTTGAATAACAAAATATTAGCTTAAGAAAAAGAGTATGCGAACACCGAAATAACTCGAAAAAAATAATAATAATAACAACTTTTTAAAGACATACTTTTTTCTAAACAATTCATACTAAAAAGTAAAAAGAAATGTTTATGCATGACAAAAAAAGAAAAGCATGGGGCACACCCCAATTGAAGAATTTATAAAGTGACTGTATATGAGAGAGCGCCTCATGCTTTTCTGTTTAGTCATGCATAAACATTTTTTTTTTACTTTTTAGTACGAATTGTTTAAGAAAAGTATGTTTTAAAAAAAGTTCTTTATTATTTTTTGTGGGGCAACAATCTGTAATGTGACACTTATACAATACATAAGGAATTCGTAAAGATTATATATAACACTCCAAATAATTTCAACATATACATATCTTGTAAGCAGAAGTTTAAAACAACATAAGAACAAAGTTCACAATGAAAGTTAGAAAGAGCATTAAATAATTCTTTACACTTTAATTCATTCATGGCAGTTCACGGTACTTTTCATTACGCCTTTAACAATTTATTTTTATTTTATTTTTTCTCTTCTATATTTTCGTGGCAGTCATCAGGTGATGTCTGGTTCTTTTATTCATGACGTCTATTGTGTGTGGAGATTATTCATGAGTGATAGCAGGTGTATAGAGACGTATGGATATATTTAAAAGAGAAAGAAAAAAGTTTGGAGGAAAAAAAAGTTTGGAGGAAAAAAAATTGTGTTGCGTATAAGTAAAAGAAACAAAGACTCTTTTTAAGTACTTGGTGATTGTGAATTGTAGTAAGAAATGAATTTCAACTGGTACTTGACTGATTATATCATACGAAAAAAAAAAAACCTCATATACATACACAAAAGTATATGTATAAATGATACCACATATCATTTCACTTTCCTATAAAAGTCGTTGAAGCATTACTTTTATATTCATGGGACCCACCCGTTCATTAGTTTTTTTTTCTTCCTCAAAAGCACTGAACCACACACACACACACACACACACACACACACACACACACACA
>JAGDQP010059766.1:0-12320 GCA_022664845.1 Lepisma saccharinum | reverse complement strand
AATTTACAGTTATGGTTTGAAATGACAACTGCGTCCTGAGCCTTTTATAAGTAGAAGGGGACGTCTCTCGGTTAGCACTCTTCCACGGATAGGGAAGGTAGCGGCCAGGAATTTAGTTTAAGTACTATTTCAGTTGAAAATGAATTAAGAAACTAAAGAAAATAATGAAAATCGTCCGTCAAAATGGGAGTTAAAAGGACTCTGTTTGCCTTCCCTATACTGACCCAAAATCCGCTACGTTGATCACTGGATAACGAGAACTGTGTTTTGCCCTTGAAATAAAACATATGATATCAGCAATCGAACTTATAACTTCTAATTCTGGGTTCCTCGCCGGCAATGAATATATATTACAAAGATATTATATCGACCTATAATTCACTAAAGTTTCATTTCAATAGTGTGTTTTAAATGCATCGGCGCTAGTATAGCTTATCATACATGGATAATAATTATAATTTTGTTTTACTTTTTGACTCTGAAGTGAAAGCTGCTAACAATTTCTGTGTGGTAGATATCCGTGAGCAGGGTTCTGGTGGAAATATAGACTTACTTTGGCTTCAATTGTATTCCGTTTTTCACTTCCTTTTCAGTCACGAAAGGAAAAGTTTTGCAAAGCATATTTTGAGAAGCAATAAGACAGCTTCCAGCTCAGTGAAGAAGCAACGAGCGACACCGGAAGAAAAAAAATAACGATTCAATGAGAAGGAAAGAAACAGACATCAGAAAAAATGGAGAAGATAAAAGGAGTGAAAAAATAAATAAATATGTAAGATGGAATGCCTAGGGAATTGAAAGAGAGGTGGTGGGGATGTGAATCTGTTCCATCATAGAGTATACCCTTCTCTTCCACATGAGAGAAGAATGTTCAGAAACAGACTCGTAACAATAGTACTTCTTTGTCAAGTTGCAATGGGGCATACGGGGCGGAGAGTTGCCCTTTGGGATGAATAAATATATTAGCTAGCGAGGGAGAATTTAGTGATTTACTACTCTTTTGTGTCCTCTTGGCTCTTTCTCTCCCCCTTTCTATTATCATATTTTTTCTTTTCGATTTTCACTTTTTTTCTCTGGTTTTTATGATCCTGAACAAATGGGTGGGAGGGACCGTCATCATATCATACCGTTCTAGCTACAGATGTCTCTAATATTTCGCGTAACGTGGCAAATGTATGACATTTGATCTTTAATCATAGAACACATGCTTTATGTATATCTTCCACTCTTGGCAATAAACTTGTAGATAGTTGAATTACAAAGGCAAAGCTTTGAGAACTGTATTTCTTTTAAAATGCAGACCTGTATTACAATACGTTACAAAAATGAAAATGACTACCTCTACATTACGTCTAAAATACATATAATGTAATCAAACACTATCTTCAATACATATTTGCGCCCTTCACTTCTTTATCCTATAACGTCATTAACTGAATGTCTTAATCTAGTATCCCCCCTCCCCCCACACGTACAGTCCAATACCATATAATTTATAATCATCCAGTACTATTCTCATAACCACAAACGATGTCATTTCCACTGCCGTATATAAAAGAAGTACAGTTCTTTGCATGGACGACACTTACCTCCACCTCTACTGGAATAAAGGCTGCATACCATATCATCCATCTTCTATCCCTCATATACACGTTTCTCTCTCCAACAGGCAACGTACCAACCCTTACGGAACATCCTTATGCCACTATTTGAACAGATTACGTACCAACTCTTATGAAAAGCAGAGAAATACCCTCATATTGAAACATTGAAACAATCATATTATTTTGTTGCGCAAGAAAGGGGACAAAGAACGCGTCAAGAACTATAGATCAGTTAGTTTACTGTCAGTTCACCAAACGTATTTTGAATCATATTGAACGAGACTCAGATTTTAACCACGGAAGGGAACAAGTCGGATTCTGTTGTGGATTTAGCACAATGGACCAGATATAACTTTTGAACGAGGTTATGGAAAGGACTAATGAATATGAACTTCCACTGTGATTAATAGATTTTGACAAAGCCATCGATTCGGTCTCTTTGGATGCAGCCCTTAAATCACTTGAACATCAAACCATCAAAAATGGATACATTAATTTACAACGAAACATTTACTCTTCCGCCACACCTCTCTTGAGACTACATCAAGAGAGTGGAAAATTTAAAGTTGGAAAAAGGATGAGGTAAAGAGATTTAATCTATTCCAAACTATTTTCTGCGGTCCTTGACGAAGTGTTCAAAAATTAAAACTGGAATGAAATTGGAATAAAAATCAATGACGAATACTTTAATCACGTACAATTCGCTGATCATATAATCCTGTTTATATCAAGTACAGAAGAATTACAAACCAGAATGGAAGAGCTGAGTAACGAGAGTTCGAAAATAAGACTTATAATGAATTGAAGTAAAATAAAGGTCATGTAGAATCAACAAGCTGAAAAGAAATAAATAAAAGATGCACGAAGATACAATTGCCAAATGACCAACAAGATCTGTGCGAAAAAATAGAGACCGCCTTCATCAAGCAGTAGATAAAAAATTTCTGAATATGATGATGATCAATTAACCATATATCCAGACATTCCACAACAATCGTGATTTTTTCTTTTGTTTTTTTTATAAGAATCCTTATTTAATTCCTAGTGTGTCTGCATTAGAAAGTGCAACAATCGCGTAGTTCACATAATCTATAGGAAACCCTTGAGAGATAGGCAACCAACATTACACAATAATAATATTTTTGCTCACCTTTAGGATAATTTCAAGAAATAATCGTTACTTGCAAGTTGATTTGTTAACTGACTTCAAAGATCACTGAAAAGTGCTTTATTGTTGTTACTTACGTATACTTAATACTGATAAGTTACGAATCTGCAATAATCTTTCAAAGTACGTTGAATCATGTACTATAAAGCTGTAACACAGGCTGTAAAACCATGGAAAATCAACAATAATACTAATTAAAACATTATTGCAGTTCCAATTTCTATTGAATTCATTTTTCTAATGTAGCAAAAATATAGAAATGCACGTATATTGGCGAGCATCACTCCCTAATCGTGTACTTATATTGGCGCCATCTGTTGGGCACTAAAGTTTTTTCAGTAAGAAATCCTATATAAAATAAGAAGAATGTGTATAGGGACTTAGAACTATTGCTGTTACGTCACTGCAAAGTTACGTTGTCAAAGGATTTAAATATACTTTCACAGCAATTTTCAGGTTGAATTTTCTTTAAGTACGGTAAAAATAAGCTTCTTAAAATTGAGCAAAAAGTTATTATCTGTGCAGCAACAAACAATTTTCTTAGAAATGAGATTTAAGCATTCTCTTTTATAATTTAAAATGAGTACGAAATAGAGTTTACCTACAGTAAACTGAGTTGCGAATAGCTAATTATTAAATCAATACACATGTCTTAGCAAACTCTATACTAACGTAAGAAACAGGAAGTGTCTCCTTTAAAGAAGACTTGTAGGAGGAGGCGAAGAAGGGTGCTGACGTCACACGAAAGAATGAGTTACAAACGAAGTTAATAGGTTGCGTAAATTTCTTTAACTGTTAATTTGACTCCTCAATCACACTGACACAATATCACACACTCTGCACTGAAAGCGTTTTAAACTTAATTTCGTTGAAAGAACAAATGCAGTAGATTGTCACGCCACACGAGTTCTCAAACGCTTCACTACGGAAGCATGATGGTCGCGATATATTTGCTTACCCTGTGGGACAATAGGGAACTTCCCGTACACTGTAAAAGAACGTTTTTTACACAGCTCAAACAATTCAAGTTTTGATAACTTTTTGTATAGTTTTCCACTTTTTACCAATGTTTGTACACTTCTCAGGGATTCTGCCAGGATTTTGTTTCGGAGGAGAGGCGTAAGCCAAAATTTGAGGGGTGTAAGTAGAGATTTTTCATTTTTACCCTATTAATAGTTGGGGGTGCTCGAGAATTTTGGTGGGCGACTACCTTCATTATGAAGGTATGGCAGAATTCCTGAAGTATTTCACATAAACAGACGGATATATGAAAAAATGTTGCTGTGAGCGGGAATAGAAGTCGGGTTGTCTCCGTAATAGTCATTTGCTTTTAACCGAGCTATACGAACCAGACAGGGTTCTATTATAATTTAGCACGTACACGGTTCATTTGATTCAGTTTGATAGCTTCTGATCCTATTCACAATCAAAGGATTCGTTCATGTTGTTGCTAGGAAACAGGTAAACAACTTGTCGCCGATTCCATTCGCCGCTTCTTCAAGCAGTGATTCTGAATAATTGTGAACAGTGTACGCGTAAAACTACATGTTTCCAAAACAAGTAAATTCGTCGCTTTTCTCACTATAGATTGGAAAAAGTTCGACATAAAAATTAGTCAACCGAAGTGTATAACATCTTTTCAAAAAAAGTCTACCAGAAGTGTTTAAAAAGCAATTCTGAATAATTAAGCACGCAAAAACCGTTCAAAGTTCACCTTCTAAATGATAATATCTTTACTAGGGATGGCCAAATGGATCTGGATCCACATTACCCGAATCCGGATAATATTGGAACCGGGTACTCGGATCGCGGAATCGAGAATCGATATCCAGATCTTTAAACCAGACGGGTTCCTTCAGGATTCGGTTCCGCTCATGCCTATACTCTTTATACCTCGTGTACACATTTCGTGGACTTCTTGATCACAATACTTAAAATGCCTCTTCGTATATAGGTGCTAGTCGCTTGCTTCACTTGCAATTTAGTTTAGTAGCCAATAGGGAGGAATCGCGTCGCATATTTCTATTAGCTGCTAGACCAAATAGCAAGCGATGCATTGGCAAGCGCATATTATATGAAAAGGAGCTTTACGAGAACTTCAGGGTATAAATGTGTCATTTATTTACAGTGTTACAGGTTCGTAGCGCTGTAAACAAATAGCATATTTGGTGGGCGACACTTTTCATTATGGAGGTGTAGCAGAATCCCTCAGTCAGGCAAGTTTAGAGCAGATCAATTCTCATGTTACATGAGAGCGAGACTAAAGCAAATTTTCTACTTTGGGCTAATCTCCGCCTCGCAAGTTCCGTTTTGCAAAAGTTTTGGTATCGGTAATTTCCGAAAGACATTTCAATTCTGCAAGAGAACTTCAAGTCACTCGCGAAATTGCTTAAGGTAATCTTATTTTAAAAATATCCTTAAAGAATCATATGATTTACCATCGCTTGTTTTCTCACCCCACAAGGACTTTTTGTCTTCTGAGTTCGAAATTCCTAAGGTCAATAATTTTTCTGGTGTTTGGAGGCAACATATGTAGAAGCGTCAATTGAAGGAAGAGAAAATAAACAGATTTAAGTAATCTGTATGCTGATTCCTCTGGATACAAATACCTTGTGCCTGAATATAAATAGAAAAATAATCAGAGATCACAGGGCTACGTGGAATCGAACCCGTCTTTTCTTCTCGAAGAGCGGTTGTTGTGTCAATTAAGCTACAAGAGACACTACCGAATATAAATATTTTGGTCATCTCATTGGTATTTTAAAAGAAGTAGAACAACTGTCGTGGTAACAGGAAACTGAGGATCGATTTCCCGCCAGTGCCTTTCAATATTTTTTTTTAAGAAACACACATTAAATAAGTTATACTTAAACGATGTATGTCCATTTTTAACTTTTTAAAAGAAAACAAATAATCAACTACGAGGGAAAAAGACTGACAAGTAAACAAGTCCACTGCGAATGTTGGTGAATAGTTCATATTTTCCCGAACACATACGTTTCATTATAGAGACATGTTCTATTATATCAAAACAAATTTTTGACTCAAAATTTTAATTATCTTATAACGCTGCTTTTTCCCCTGTCCATCTGAAATGCAAGCTATTACCCGAACAAAAGCAAGTAGAGAGTAACTGACCCCAAATTTCAAATCACTGACCAATTTACTCGATTATTTTCTGTCTAGTGACGTTATGATCTTTTCTTACGGTATTTGTGCTCTAAATGCACTTCTGTGAAATTGGGTCACCAGATTTTCACTGATCATCTTGACCGATACTCATTACAAAGTGTAACTTACCGCTCTCTCATCTCTCTCTGTCTGTCTGTCTGTCTCTCTCTCTCTCTCCATCTATCTACATATACAGGAGAGGAAGTAAAACTACAATTTTGAATAAAGGAATAGAAGTCCACTAAAATCTAACAGGTAAAAGTATTTTTGTGATATCAACCAGAAGCTCGTTACCCAACGTTTAGAAAGCATGATTCTGATCTTCAGTTTCAGGTTTCTAAGAAAGGAACCTTATATTAACGTTGAATCCGATCTATACTCGGGAGTAGGGTTTGAATTCAGTATCTCTGCCATTCGCAAACTGTAGAAGGGGAAGCACGGGCCACGATTTGACTTCCTATTTACACACGTAAAATATAATGTTTGTGGGGCCAAGAAAATTTTAGAGAGGATCCCATATAGTTCATCCCTGTCTGTGGGCCGTTTCAATCCAAAGCAGATTTTGGGTCCGCAGATTAACATGAAATTTCACTAACCACGAAAATGAACTCTCTCTCCAGAACTCTATCTTCCCTCTAAGGTAACCTGAATTATAATATTTCTCCAAACTTCGGTAACATATCTTGCCTAGTGACATATCTCAAGATGTGCCGAAATGGAGTGAATGTCATTCTTTATTCTCAAATGATTTAATAGCCCCATAGCTTTAGAAACTGGAAGTTTCATCGCTACAAAATCATCCATTAAACTGACAGCACTTGTTGAGTGTAATTAAAATCGCAATTATAAGGTTGAATAGTTTATATTCCGGCTCGGGAGCATCCCAGACATTTGTGGAACTATACGATTCGCTTGATCGACCTTGGAAAGAGTAGCTTAAAAGCGCCTGTCTTCTCTGTAATGCTGTGCCGTGTATAATCATCCCACAGGGTGAACCTATTTGCTATCAGCTCACAAGCTATGATAAAATTCTCAGAAAATTTATTTTGTAAGGGCCACTTTAGTAACTGTTGACTTTGGCCAGTTTCGATTATACGAAAGAAATTCTTTTAAAAAGAATGATGGTGGGAAAGACGTCCGCCATGGTCTAGTCTAAAGGCACCATTCTGGGGCATCATCATGGTATGAGTGAAAAAAAAAAACCTGGAAAAATAGCCGGTGACTTCGATCCACCCAGACCCTTCCGAAAGGGAAGCCAACGTCTTGTCAATGATGAGTCAGGATAACTGTCTTGAGTGGAATTCCAATTCACAGGAATATCTCACTATCGTAAAGATGCCCCACCACCAGTGCCGTAAATACCGGTGGTGTAAAAGGTGCGTCGCCCCCCTTCCCCCCTTCAATCGAGCGTTTTCTTTCTTAATAAGCGTTTTCTATTTTGTTTTGGAGAAAATGTCTATATATCACTTATCATACGAAGGGTTAACCACTGAAACCTCGTATCTACAATTTTTGTCACATAAAGTTGTTGTCTTTTTGTAGAAAAAAAGAAAAAATGACGGACTTTCCAGTTGAAACTTCGTAAAAATTAAACTTAGAGACGTTTATTTTTTACGAAGTTTCAACTGGAAAGTCCGTCATTATTTTTCTCCTTTCTAGAAAAGACACAACTTTAAGTGACAAAAATTGTAGATACGAGGTATCAATGGTATTAATTAAAACAGGCTTTCACTAAACGCACATGTGCAGGAGGAGGCCCCAAGATTGAGTGTAAGAAATCCTATTATTCAACGAGATTTAACGTTTTTTTTAATATTAAAATTCTCATCGAGCCTTTACACCCCTACAAACTGGGTCTACTAATTAAACTGAGATCCGAACCACCCGATTCAACGAAGCACCCACTAGAAATCGAAACCGGATCCGCTAACACCTAAAGCAAGAGCGTTACCCACGCGGGATTATGGTGGCTCCAAAATCATGACTCGCACCTGGGCCACCAATATGGCTCCAAAATCATAACTAGCACCTGGGTCAGCAATGTTTATGTTACCCGGTCACCACCGTAGCACACCACTTCATTTTTTATGACTACGTAGTGGTGCCACTTAGTACGGTACGTTAGTAGTTTTCAGACCTAACAAACGAACCTCGTTCGCGAGGCACGATCGCGATAAGCACTGAGAGGCGAAGCTGGTTCGAGTCCCTGTCACGATGATCATCACGAGTGAGGGATTCCAGGAGTTTCCTCAGTCTCACTAAGCAAATGCTGGGATGGCACCTTCAACAGAGGGATGATTGTCACCTTCGTCACACTTATCCCGGAAGTAATCGCCAAAAGATGTCACCTGACCGTCATCAGGGCTTAAACCGAAGTTACCATTCCAGCCAGTAATTATAAATTTAAATTAAAAGAAGCTAGGAATTTGTATTTATGGCCTTTAGGCATCTAAGGCTCAGGCCGGGATAAGGGAGGGGAAATGATTCGGGAAGGTGTCGGACAGGGCCTATGTTGAAGGTGCCATCCCGGTATTTGCCTGATGTGACTGAGGAAAAACCTCGGCCGCTGTGATCGAACCCACGACCTCCCGAATGCTACGCCAACAAAAGAAGCTAGGAGATGAGTATGATAATCATACCATCCTGCATAGTTACCAGTAAGCCCAAGTTTGTATTGTTGGTTTTGCAAATATAAAACCACCAGCTATTTGTATTGGCCACATAGAGAGTGATATAACGGAGGTACAATACAAAAAAAAATAAAGTCTCCAAAGTTAAATCCCTCTCACGCCTGTGGAAGGGTGTTGTTTCTAAAAATTCTCCGCAAATCTTTCTTCGGTTGTTGTAGTTACTCTTTGAAATTTTGAAGTAAAAATATTCAACCCCAATGTTATTCGGCTGGCACCATCATTGCTTGGTCAAACATAATAAAGTATACATAACTTTTACATTTTTTTAAAAAAGAAAAACTTCAACAGGTTGTTTAAATTAGTAAACAACACATGATCCATTAAAAGAAGAGGAAAAAAAATATTTTTTTTCTTACCTTCAACAAAAGCCACAAAGAATATTTCGCGAAACATGACGCACCTCTTATACCAACTTGTGTAAGTTGAAAACAAACATACGCACACGCAGAGAGTATTGAGTGAGTGCCGTCTTTCTACCTCCCTCACACACTTCTTCACGGCGGAAACTGCGAACGAGGAAGAAAAAAAAAAGTGTTTAAGTAATGCTACTGCCGATACGCAACGTAACGCAATGATGCGATGGGACCCCGTGTGTGTGTGTGTCCTACGGAAGTCTTCCTGTTGGTTTCATTCGCGACAGCCTGGGGGTGAATGGCGCCAATGCCAAGTGGGAGGAAGGAATTAAATGGGGGGAGGGATCAGTCGAACATGGATGAAAGAGAATGACACACATGTATAAAAAAGCACACACACACACACACACACACACAATTCAAGAGCGCTGGCTGAAAAGAACTTAGGTGCTTTGGACCTCTGCTTCATTCGCCCCTTTTTTCCATTTCTCGTAAGAGGCTCAGTGTTCCTACCTCTCTTCGAAAATATGGTACCAAGTCATTGTTTTGAGGGCAACTGTGGATCTACTTTTTTTCTTTCTTACTATATATTTTAGTAGGCTTAAAAAATAAGTAAGTTATCAACTCGATCTGTATGTACGTTAGGGTGGAATGAAACAAGTCAGAATTGTGTGACTAGATTCTAATAGTGAAAATAAGTTGAATTTAGTCTTCTTGAATAAGGCTGTGAAAACTTTTCTCTGAAAAATAAATTCTTCAGGTGCAACTTTATCATCGAAATTTTCAAAATCGGAAATTTTGTGTTATTTCAAAATGTGTACAAATTTGTATAAATTTGTGTGTGTTATTGTCTCAAGGTAAAACTACGTTTTCGGTTTACATTTAAAACTTATAAACATCAACAATTAACTCTCCAACTGCCACCACTATCACTCGTCAAGTTAGCGTATGCGCACGAGTTTTCTCGCAAAGTAGGGCTGATAGTTCCAGAGCTAATCCTAAATGTTTACAGGTTTTAAATGTAAACCCAAAGCCTAGTCTTAAGTTGAGAAAGTAACACAGATATATCTCTAAAAATTTGTACTAATTTGTACACGTAACAATAATAAAAAAATCCGATTTGGAAAATTTCGTAGTTAGAGCGGCACTTAAATGATTTATTTTTCAGAGAAAAGCTTTTGCAGCCTTATTCAGGAAGACTAAATTGAATTTATTTTCACCATTAAAATCCAGTCATTCAACTTTGACTTTTTTTAGTTACACCCTAATGTACGTTTTTAAGGGCTTCCGACATTGAAACCAGAAAGCGCAATGATCTGTTCGTCTGGCAACTCGTTTTTCCGGGAATAACTTTTGAATAGATGCCCCTATTTTGATTAAACTTTGTGCGCTTTGTAGATGTTTCCAGGGATCTAGTGGAGCCAGGGCGAGGAAACCCTACCTCCTTGTGTTACTTAATTTATTTATCTAAAACAAAAAACAAAAAAACAAAACAAAAAAAAACATTAACGACTAAATCGGGACGTCTGGCAACCTTACTACAGGCATACCTAATATTCCGCGAAGGAGTTTTGACAGGTTTTTGTGTAAATAATCAAAATTGTTTCCTGGTTAAGGTTTTGCTGAGGAGTACGGTTGATTATTCTTGTAGTAGGAGTGCTAACATTGCTATACTGCAAAGTTACATACACATTAATATATACGGGTACTTGCCATAGTCATACTCTAACAAACTATTCTGAATCAAGTACCCCAGTGCTCTCCCACTACACCACTGGATTCTTCTGTTGTGATTCAGATCTACACACGCATGCCAAGTCACCTGATATCATGTATAGACTAGACAAAATTTCAAAGAAAGAAAAAAAAAGCTTCAAAAAATGCTCTGAGGGTATCTTGGTGGAATTATATGCAACCTAGCCATTTTTACTGAAAAGTGTACGCTGAATTCAAATATCGTGGTTGCCAAAGTAAAAAATTATGTGGAAATCCAATATGGCGGCTTGGACTTGAAACATCTAACAAGTCTCTTGAAAATCGTGTTTGTAGTCGAAATTTGAGAAAATTTGTTGACTCAAACAGTGTTACATAAAGTCTGTATTTTCCACAATGTTAGGCGAGGCTTGGAGCCCGAGCCTTCCGTTTACACAAGCTAATTTATTCTTCAATCTAAGGATATCATTTCTACAGCTGTTGTCTCATTGATCAACCTCCACAGTATGTGTTTTGCATGTATACACGAGTTCTTTGTGTGGCTGTCAGTTTACCGCGCTTACTCACTATCAAGGACCTTTTCTATGTGTATTTATTTGACGGGTGTATACACTTTGTGTGCTTCTGTATACACCTCCTGTGAAGTGTCTGGTTACTACATAGAACAATAAACCTTAATCTCTTTATGTGTGGATGTGTACACTGAAATGCAAAGTAGTGAATATAAGCAACACACAATACACGAAATTTTCGCTTCTTTAGTTCAGGAGAACCAAACGTATATTTTCCTCTCCCTCCTCCGTGCAGAAATTCGCTCAAGCAGTGATTGGAAGAACCCATACACAGAGATAGACACGCCCCCTCCCTTTGCTTAAACTTACTTCATCGGCCAAAACACGAGTTACAAAAACAGAAAAGACCTTCAGTAAATACTTATAAGCTTTACATCCACGAAAGGCAGAAAAATATTAATTGAACACTCCAATTAAGTGAGAAATAGTAACTCAATGTAACTTGAAATTGCGTTTATAAAGACAAAATTTCTCTGTAAGTTTCGAAATGGAAACCATCATTGAATACTGCCAAAAGACATAGTAAATGTACAACATAATAACGCGTGGAAAGAAGAGCTTTCGAGTAGAATATGAGGTCGTCGGTTCGAGTCCCCTCATATTACCATCACCTATTTTTACACTTGGAATAAAACAGGTGAAAAATGCCATTTGTACAGAAATATTTTAAATTGCTTTCCAATACTTTGATAAAATTACGAGCTCACAGCTGCCAATTGTAACACTACGTAAGGGATGTGTTAAGAGAATCCAGCGACCATGTATGTTAAGGCCTTTTAGGTAACTTTGGCTCAGGCCGTTGCAATTCTTCTAATTTGTCCTCTCTTGCAAGTGACTGACAGTTGAGAGTATAGGTCCGTTCGAGTTGCCGTGTCGGTGTGCTGGCAGTATACAGTCCAAACCGGGCATTTTCACCCTCTGACTTCTTGTAGAACTGACCGCTGCCGTTGCCAGCTGCATTCCGTCCTCCGGGCAATTAGATCCTCCGAGGCTGTTTCCTTACTTGTACCATCATGTGTAAAGAAAGGAGGGGTGCTGACATTTGACTCACA
>JAGDQP010059765.1:0-12320 GCA_022664845.1 Lepisma saccharinum | reverse complement strand
TGAAGATTAATGACATCGTCAAGTCTCAGAGATGGACAGAGGGAGACATCTTGAACGTCTGCCTTTGCTGTTCAGAACTCTTCACCGCTAAATCACGTCGGGAAATAGTAAAAGATAGTTCATTATCTTTCATGGGTAAAATATTCCAGAGGTAAACTAGCCCCTTATTCGGAACTCAGGGCGGGGGCAGGAGGCTCTAAGAACAGGATTAATAAAAATCTTAAGCCGGCCTGGTGGCCGAGCGGTCTGCAACAGTAACCCATCGGCTCAAAGATCCCGGGTTTGAGTCCCGGCAGAGGCTCGGGTGTGGATTTTAACAGCTAAGGGGCGAATCATAACGGGCTGAAGTTCAAGGTTACTATACTGTCCCATATAAAAAATAAAGTTTGCAAAGAAAATTTTAGAATTGGAGCATGGCACTTACAAACGTTACACAAAACGGACGTATTTCAGGTGGCGATACGCGAGCCCGATATGTACGAGCTAAACATGTTAGCGATACCAGAAGTCCGGAGTAAGCGTCAATGTAATGTGCGACAGGGTGAATACACTTTCTACTGGGACGGACAGTTAAACAATTTTGAGACGGGATTCCTAATTAAGAACAGCATTATTTTTGCTTTTTAGAATATAGAGCTTGTAAAGGAAAACTATCGTACGTTACAATACGTACTCGATTATGCACCATGGTTTTAGTAAATGCCTATGCACCGATCGATGGGACTCATGTGAAGGACAAAGGTATATTGTACGATGAGCTAGAAAGGCTGTATAACCGATTACAAAAGTATAAATCAAGACCTGAGTTTGATGATTTCCGTGCAAAGGTAGGGCGGGAAGAAAAACATATACCTGATATGGGGAAATACAGGCTTCACGAAAAAAGCAATAACGACGGAGAAAAACTGTTAATTTTGTGATTCCGAAATACCTACTGTTAAAAAGAGCACTTACTTTGAACACAATAAAATACATAAAACACATGGGTATCTCCGAATAACAAACTCTGAAGGAGATCGATCACGTATTAGTAAATAGACCAAGACACACCAACATTATGAACGATAGGTCTCACAGAGGAGTGAAACTTTAAACCTACCACAAATTAGTAAACACAAAAGTAAGGGAAAATTTAAGTATCTCGAACAGAGAAAGCAAGGCATCAAAGCAACTTAAATTAGAAGTTAAACGTTCATTCAAATAATCCGAGCAAAAAAACTGATCTCGAACTCTCAATTAGGTTCGAATTCTTAGCCGGCTAGAGTAATAATAAATATCATATTAATAATGATATTAATGTAAGTAAGACGAAAGCAAGCAATTCGGGATACAATTCGAGAAACAGTTAAGGGTTCAGCGAAAGTGTGTGTAGGTAGGGAGTAACAGCAGAAAAACAAACCTTAGACTGATAAAAAAAAGCATTATGATTCTTGACGAATAAAGAAACAAGGCAAAGATTTTAAAAGAATACAAGCGAAGAAAGTACCAACTTCCACAGTAATGCGATACCAAACGGCACACGAGAGTTGAGAAGCAGAAAGGAAGAATATCTTACACAAAAGATGCAGGAGATAGAGGAAATCGGGAAGACAAATAACATACGAGATTTTCACAAAAGTGGTAACTCGTTATGAAAATATTAGAAATTAACGTGCAATGCAACTAAAATTGCCGATACGTGGAAAATCGTTTTCGACAAATGTCTTAATGTACAAAACGGGAAGAAATAGAGTATTTTCAAACTAATACTACAGAACCGCCTGTACCCGAAGCTAGCGAGATAGTCATAGAGATAAAAGTGTCTATACATAAATTGAAGAATGTGTAGTCACCAGAAATAGACAATATTACAGGTGAATTAATTAATGCGGAAGGAACGACACTAATCAAAGAACTGGATAAATTGATAAGTGCTATATGGGGAAAGAAGGAGCTTGCAAATGAATGGAGAATATCAATAATAGTTATGGGGCTCAGAAGCAAATGCTGCAATCTCCATTTTTTTGTGGGAAATGGAGATTTTGGTGGAATTGTATACACAAAAGTTTCTAATGAAATTAATTTAACGTAAAACCGTAATTCTATGTGTATTTTGTAGATTTTGCGTAGGAACTACATAAAATGCATACATACTATTATATTTATCACCATAAATTTTATTTTGTCTCTGCCAAAAAAAGATCTGGAGTGGTGATTTTAGTTCTATGCTCCACAGTGCCGATTTACCAAATCGTCTGTAATAATTACCGGCGAATATCGTTACTTCTAAGCTGTTACAAAGTGTTAAGTAGTATTCTGTTTACACGCCTAAGTATATACGTAGATTAAATAGTTGGAGATAACCAATGTGGATAAAGAAGAAATAGATCCACCTTAGACCTGATTATCGCCTTGAGACAAATTTTGGAAAAGAATTGAAAATACAATAAGACATTTCACTAGCTATTCATTGATTTTAAGAAAGTGTATGATTATATCAAAAACGAAAAGTTATACAGTATCCCAATACGACCTGGAATTCTGAAAGAACATGTTCAAATAGTGAACATGTCTTAGCGACGCCAGAAGGAGAGTAAGGGTAATTAATAGCATGTGAGATCGTCTCGAGATTCACAGCGGTTTGAAACAAGCCGACACTTTATCACCACTACTGTTCAGTTTTGCGTTAGATTGTGCGAATTTGAAAATAAAAGGGAACAAACAGAGACTAATGGTCTCAATCAAATGTCTCAATTCAATGGTTTCAATCAACTGTTCGTATGCATATGATGAGATGCGTCTGCAGGTAAGCATAGATAAAAATACCTGATAACAAGTCGAAACAAGATAATAAAGGAGATTAAACATAATAATTAAGGATTAGGTCACAGAGAAAGTAAACAAATTAAATGACTTGGGAGCATGCGAAACAAACAATACGACATCACGGATGAAATAAAAAGTCGATTAGCTTGGAGCAGCGCATGTTTCTATTCAGCGCAGAAACTTCAAATATCGTGAATAATATAAAGGAAATTGAAATTGAAATTATGCATAACGTTTATTCTGCCAGTAATACTTTACGGTTACGTTAGTTGGAGGACGATGCTAGCAGATTAACATAAATTGCGTGTGTTTAAAATAATTCTTTGAGATAGTTATATAGCCGAAACGGGCTGAGATAACTGGAGAGTGGATGAGACTGCATAATAAAGAACTTCAGAAAGTGTACGATTCACCAGATATTGTAAGAATTTACGACGACAAAAGTGGATAGGCCATATAGCTTGGATACTGGAGAAACGACGGTTATATTATATCCTGGTGGGATATCCGGATGGATAGATACCATTGGGAAGACCGAGACATCGTTGGAAGGACTATGTTAGAAGGTATCTTCGAGAAATTGGCGTTCGTGATGAAACCTGGTTTGATGTTGCTCAGGATACAACCCTATGGCAAGCGTTTGTTGCAGCTGCCATGAACTTGGAGTTTTCTTAAACCATAGAGTTAGTTAGTTGTCGAACCTAAACTAACCTAGCTTTAGCTGGTTATTGTGCTTACTAGCACCTTGTGTAGAACACGCAGGAGCAAGACCAGCATGTGTACCTCTAATATAGAATTGACGCTATTTTTCAATGTCGAAGGCTTTATTTAGCCTGAGTCATTGCTGTATTTCCCAGTGACTAATCATTTTCCCCAAACATATTAAACTTAGAGCTACAGAATAATCCTTCATGAAATTTTACACATGTTTGATAGGAACATTAGGACATTTGGCCCTCATCTTAATCATCATGGCAGATAATCAACAATAACATCTACAACATCGACTATTGGAAGTTGTACCAGGTCCTCCATCATGCACTTCACTAGGAAGCGTTAACGAATATGAAAGCGCGCTCAGGAGAAAGACCAACACATGACACTTGATCACAGTCACCAGTCATCAGAAAAGAAGGAGGGAATTATCACCCTAGAAGAGGAAGCATCCAATCAGTGAATCAGGCTAGACATCGAAACCGGGTGGACGTAAATAACCACGAGCATTATGCGGAATTAACTCCGAAACATTCATTCCTACTAAGACAAATCGATGAAAAATTTCAAAACCCCAAAATTTTCTTCCAGCAAATCATCAAATGTTTCTATGGAAACGTAATCAGAAGGATTATACCAACAAGTAAGGAAATAATAGTACTGTCAACGGTCCAACATCTAGCTACCAAAAATAACAACTTTTCAAAGCTTCAAAATCTTTGAAAACAGCCAACTTAACAAACTTCATCAACAAATCACTCAAGCAGACACCACTTCTACGTAAAGCGCAAACACTTTCTGTTAGTCGCGGACATCACCCCACACTCACGGACAAAGATGAAGCATAATTAAAACATGAAAGAGAATTCATCATCAGATGTATATTCATCAAAAAACAGAACCAGAGAAATTTCGACTCGGGTACTAACAAGAATCCAAGATAACATAGACGATTTTCTCTTGAATTGGGCATATGTATGCAGAAGGCGATACCGTGTCGAATAGTTAAATTCATCGTCACCTTTACCGTTAGAATGTGAAAAGTGCAAACAGTACAATGATTATCCGAGAGCAAAATGTAAAAGAGGAAATTAACTGTAGATCTCATCCTACAAAACCATGCTTAAATCTCATACATATAACACCTGCAACGATGCACATCCAACGTTCAGTTACAAATGTAAAGCACAACCGGCTGCAACGCCTGACAAACCTGAACTAATTTCATTGGTACTTACCCTGAACCATACATTTACTGTCATGCAACTAGATATATGACACAAGTAACTGCATAACATCATCTACCAAACACAAAATAATCACAGAATATCCCTTTTTTCTAAACATACCCTCACTTTCCTAAACATATAATACTGTTAAAAACTACCTCTAGAGGAAAACATACAAACCTTAATTCTTAATGAAACTCACCTTACACCAAACATGCCCAGCTAAATTCTTCGCTTCAACCTGCTTTGCCATGATAATTCGATCCCAACATAGACAGCGATACGCATCCCACTAAATATCATACACCGTCGTGAACGTCACTTCTTCAAAACATTCCAGAACATCTCATCACCACTCTACTCTAAACAGATACATATAAAATTAGTCAAAATATATGTACGCCCCAGACATCCGATTCCACATAATTTATTCGCGTATATTTCCAACACCTTCACCAACTACACATTTATGGCTGACGTCAACATTCATAACAGGTAAGAGAAATATAAACAGCATCCAAGACTTCTTTTCAATACCAAACAATGGTCCAATCAATAGCATAGCCTTAAAATAGTCAGTAAGACCAACTTCAAACATCAGCCCCGACATCGTTATTATCTCAACATACGCGTACCTACTAAAGAGATGCACAGTAGAAATTTTAGATATAATTGGTAGCGATTACACCCAAACCAAGTTAACCGTCAAAGCCTTAAACCTTTTATAGGCCTTAAACCCTCTGATTAACCTTACAGATTAGCGTATACTATCTGCAAAAATGCGTATGCTATCTACTTCAATTTCATTTATTTATTTAATTTGACAACTATCCCGGTGAGATTATTAGAGTCAAATACTTTTGGTTCCACTTGATTGGGAACTAAATGTTGAGAAGGGGAAGAGGCTACCACATAATGAGCAATTCTGTATAACTACAACATTTTACCGCAGTATACAGGTAAATGATCAGGTAATTTGATCAGAACGTTTGTTGGCTTGGGACTCTCTTAGTGCAGGTCTTTTAATTAATATGAAATTATACATGTTTTCAAAAGCAAGGTAGAAGTTTGACTTCTCGATGTATGGAGTTAGTCCCATAACAGGCTGAGCAAGTAAGTCATATGGAATTGTAACTGATTGGCAACAGATATAGATGATTTGTAATTATGCGAAAGTCTCAACATTCTTCTTGTTTCTTCTTACCTCAATGCAACAAATTATGCATATAATTTCACTGTTATTGCCTCACTGGAAAAATATACGAGCTCATACAATCAAAAAAGTTTGTGTTTCTTGTTTTTGATGAAATTAATTATTTCCACTTTATAACTCTATTTTTTAATAGAGACATAAAATTTAATGGAAACACAGTATCCGCTTAAAGATTCACAAAGTAAAAATATTACAGCTTACATCCTGTGAAAGTTCTGCGAATACAACACTGATAGGGATTAAAAACAGCTTCATGAAACAAGTTATTTCAATATAAAAATGATCGACCACCCCCCTCATCTTCTATGATAGACTTTTAATAAACATTGCTTAATAGGATGGATATAATGTCATTACTCAATAAATTACGAACGACAGGATGGTATCTTTACATTTGGTCTTGACCGAATCCCTTCCCCTCCCCTATATTAGCCTGAGCCTTAAATGCCTAAAAGCCATTGACAAAATTCAATAGTTAAAACATTGCGAACTCATTAAAATATACAAAAGGTTTATTTTTAATAAATAAGCCTATAGGGTCGATAAATATTTCGATTTTCGGATGCTCGTTTAAAGAAAGATAAAGAAATTACATTTTTGTATTTATTTTCTGCTAATCTTTCCTTCTTGGTAAGAGTTGATTATGTTACTTTCATTTTAAAAACCAGAAAAAAAAGAAGGAAATACAGATATGCGCAAAAAGTGTTGTTCAATCCTAGTTGGTACACGTGATAGCTGTTAGGTTAAAGTTCAATTCACCAAATATTACGCCTGCGATGCAACAAGGAAACAGAGAACTGTCTTCCTTCCATAGGCTGTTTCATAAAGTTAAAATTAATTGAATACGCCGTAACAGCACTATGGTTTACACCCGCCCGATACGGGGAAGACTGTTCGTCACGTCTAATCGTAGATGTTAAGAAACTAAAAATAATAAAACTGAACATGTAGAAGATCTTCAGTGATTAAAGTAAAAGCATCCGGTGCAAAAGACCTGAAGGAAGCACAATAAAACAAACGAGTATGCAGGACCCTCGGTATAACAAAATCTAAAATCAACCGATGTTAAAGGACCATCACATATTTTTTTTAAAAACATTGCAAAATGAAACTTCGCTTGTGAAGGTGATTATCTCAAATAGAGCTTGAGATGGAAATGTGAATTTCATTTATGGCAACTTTTGGCTCAGGTCGAATGGTTGATGATGGGTGAATTGGTGGAATGAAGAAAGTGTGAGGAAACTTGACAAACCCGAGAAAACTCATGCACACGATGTTTGTCCACCGACGATCCCTTGCACCAGAAGTGAGCGCTCTACCACTAAGCCACCGGGACCCTTAGAACTGAGATGCTCGACAGTTTGTGGAATACTGATATGGTGCATATTGGTTTTTATTTTGAATTTTCTTATAACTTTTAGGAATCTCAGCCTCGGGCAGGGAAAGGGAGGAGAGGATGCTGGGAGGTAGTCAGCAGCACATTCGTGGAATTTGTCTGTTGTGACTAAGAAAACCCCCTAGAAAATCGTTACCAAAGCTCTACCAACAGAGCTACCGCTGCTCGTTGTGACATTTTTGAAAATAATAATAAAATATTACCATATCAGTTTTTACCAGCTGAGGAGTAAAGTTTAAAACGAGGAAACGAGAAAAGGGGGTGGTGGTGGTTTGGGGGCGACTCAACCAGGATTTTCAGTTTGGGGCTGTGTAAGTAGAATTTCGCATGATTTCTATCGATTAACCTAAGATTTGAGTGTGAGGGCTCGGTCGGGACTCTCCCTCTCACTTGGGTGGTCTAGCAGAATCCATGGGAATGGGTATTGGTTTGCTTTTAGTTATGTTTCACCGTTTCCAGGTAGATATATATAATATGCTGTACAGCAATTTCCACAAGCTCTACTGTATTAAGGATAACTTCGTTCGCTTTATATAATTTCGGTATTGCTATATTTGTATTTCATTTCAAAGATTGTTTCCTGTCATTATTCCTATCACTGTCATTACGTTATGTACGAGCAAGAAACGTGTCCTTGCTCTCGGCTTTAATTGTCAAAAACTCAATTTATTTTTTACATTTGTTGCTTCGCCAAAGTCGCTAGACTGCGTCCGGCCTGATATAGCAGGAACACATTTCATTTTCTAAAATATTCTGAAGTTGAAAGAATGGAAATGAAAAAGAGGAATTTAATATCAATACATACATGTTTTCACAATCTGACGGTAACGTCGTAGACTTCGGATCGGCAGTGGGTAGCCACGTGGGCTCGAACTACACGACCGACAACCCTACCGTGGTTTTCCAGGGATGCCCTCTGTTTCATCAGGCGAATACCGGTATACAACCTTAAGTAAGGCTGTGGCCGATACCTTCCCCTCCCACATCCCGGCCTGAGCCAAGGATGCCTACAGACCATAAATGAATTTAAAAATGTATAGGTAGTAATATGCAAGCACCCATGAACTTTTAATTGGAAGTGGCCAATATAAGTGTCAATTCAGTGATTCCTCCTGACCCTCCCCCTTGTGCGGGATGTCTCCCTCCCAAATTCCCCAGACCACCAATCCGCACTTTAAAAATTGTGTGGTCAAAAATCGATTGAAACCGAGCAAAACTCCACTTACAACCTCCCAATTATACTTTACACACAAACACAAACTGAAAATTCTGGCGGAAACCCTGTGTTAATTAGTGCTCTAATTGGGGAAAACATTTTAAATTAGGGATTTAGTTTTTTCCTGCCTTTTATAATTGGAACTTCATTGCCTTTATTTTAATAGTTAATTACCAACATTAAAATTTGGGATTTAGTGTTTTCCTGCCTTTTATTATTGGAACTTCATTGCCTTTATTTTAATAGTTAATTACCAACATTAAGTGCACGCGTTCACTTACCTTTTCTAAACAACTTATGTAAGCGTTCCATTACCCTTATAGAGCATTAGTGTCAACTGTTTTATTTACTCGCAACTTACATTGATACCTCACATATACAATTTCTGTCACCTAAAATTGTTGTTGTGTAATATTATTGAATATAAAAAATTGGAGAACCTTCCAGTTTAAACTTGGTAGTAAGTAAATGGTTAATTTTCCTCCTGGTTTATTTTTAACGAAGTTTTAACTGGAAAGTCTGAAAGTTTTATTCTATGTATTATAATATAGAGTAATATTAAAATAATTATATACAACTTAAATAGTACAAGATTTCGTTCAACCTACCTTATTTACATTATACATAAGATACATAGTTTTATGTATGTTTCTCGTTTCCTTTTTCTCCTGTTGCGTTGAGGGTCGCAGAGGTCACTAGAGGTAATGACGTTAAAAGATAACGTAACCACGCCACCTGGACGGGATTTTATCTAAACAGGTTTGCCAGTAAAATCAAAATATTTTTTTGTTATTTTAGGTAGATTTCGAAGAAAAATATACCTATTGAGATCGGTACTATATATATATATATATATATTAACACGCTAGCGGCCACAGTTTTGAAGATATTTGAACCAAATGTTAATATGTGTTTTCTAGGCTTAATAGCTCGGCTAAGTTCGTTAATGAGCAAAATCGGCAAAAGGGGTGGTCGGGGAAGGGGGTTGAATTTTGGAAGAAAAAAATATATATCAGCCCCTATGGAGTTTAGAGGGAAAAATTGTCTGCATAATTTATAGTATTCCCTTTGAAGTTTACGGTGACACCAAGGATTCAGTGGTTGTGGTGGTACGAGTATGGGTGGGGGTGGAAATTCTAAATTTTTAAACCACGTCTTGTGGGGTATCGTTGAAAAGTTCTTGATGATTTATCTATAAATCAATAACTAGTTTCTCGATAGCGCTTATATAAGGCGAGATTTGAATTTTTGAAAATAAAATAAGAAGTTCGAGATCTACCACAGCCTGTAGGTCTGCCGAAAGGATTTTTTTTTAAATTTAGACATATCAATATAAATGATAACAAGTATTTGAGTATTTCACATAAACTTGAATATAAATTAAATTTTGCATAATAAGTGAGCATTCCGTTTTTTTTAAGTTCCAGCAGGTATTAATAAAATGGGGGTTACTAGAAAAATAAGAAACTGTGCTTAATTTCGCTTATTTCAGAATGAAAATCGTGATCCCAGTTTGTCATACAGCCGGCAATTTTGACTGAGGTTTTTCCAATGCTTTTCTTCAGTCTCAAAAGGTGAACGCTGGGATGTACCCTTAAATAGATGTCTTGCCCACTTCATTCATTGTCAATATTTTCTTAAAAGTAATACTATGACGTCATCCCTCAAGACGAGACAAGCTTAAGCTGCAATTAACGGTTTTCAAAAAATGAAAGAATGTATAGTATCATTTGTTTACCTATACATTTTGAGTAGAGCTAAATTATTAAACTGATAAGTAGTATCTGACTTTGAAGCAGAATTTTTATTAATGACCTAAGTAAAGTTGTGACTTCTAAGCATGTAACCTACAGTATACATTCAAGTGGGCTTCGGAACACTCCGTTTAACCTACCTAATAAGGAAAAGTCATGAAAATTAAAATTCTCTTCAAGGCTGTGCCTAGGAAAGTGCTTTATATGCATATAAAAGTCACACAACTAAAAATCATTTAGCCCCTGAGGAACAACAAATACAAATGGAAATAATTTAATGTGAGCTTTTATTGGCATGGATAATGACAAAAAACAGTAAAAGGAAAAAAGTGTTTAAAAGTGTAAGAAAAATGTATAAAAGGTGATATAAAGTATGTCTGGAATTATGTTCAATTACTGCTCCAAATGTGAACCAAGAAAAAATTGTGCTTTAGAAGTGTTATAATTGTGATCTAAATTATTTAACATTTCTTACGGAAAAAGTTCGAACATTTCCACAGCACTTTATTACACAATTAGTACAGTTTTGAAACATTTTCTGGTTTTCAATAGTGCCCTAAAAGTGTAAGAAAGTGTGTTTTTTTATAGTATATATTGAGAACGGAGGAACTCCCAAAGGCATGGAAAACATCAATAATTGTTCCGATTTACAAAAAAAGCGATAATTCGGACTGTAATGATTACTTCGGAATCCCGATACTTACAACTTGTTACAAGGTACTAAGTAATATTTTGCTAACACGACTAAGTGTATACGTAGATGAAATAATTAGAGATCATCAATGTTGATTTGGAAGAGATAGATCCACGTTGGACCAGATTTTTGCTTTGAGACAAATTTTGGAGAAGAAATAGGAATACAATGGGACGGTTCATCAGCTATTCATTGATTTTAAGAAAGAATATGATTATATCAAAAGGAAAAAGTTATACAGTATCCTGATACGATTTGGAATTCCGAAAAATTGGTTCAACTAGTGAACATGTGTCTCAGCGACCCCATAAGCATAGTACGGATAGGTAATAATAAGTCAGATAATTTCAAGATTCGCAACGGATTGAAACAAGGCAATGCCTTGTCACCACTACTGTTTAACTTTGCGTTAGAATATGCGATTTTAAAAATTAAAGGGGACAAAAAGGGACTATCATTGAATGGTTTGAATCAACTGTTTGTATACGCGGATGATGAAGATTTAGTAGGAAACGATGTAGATGCACTACAAAGTAACACCGATGTCTTAGCAGAAGGGTGCGATGAGACAGGGCTACAGGTAAACATAGATTAAAGAAAATACATGATAACAAGCCGAAGCACAGGGAATGAAGGAATTAAAAGCATAAGAACTAGGAATGAGGTCGTAGAAAAAGTCAACAAATTTAAATACTTGGGAGCATACGTAACAAGCAAAACGGAGGTCACGGAAGAAATAAAAAGTCGCTTAGTATCGGGGAACGCATGTTTCTATTCAGTTCAAAAACTTCTAACATCGCGATTAATATCAAGGAAATTGAAATAAAAAATATACAGAACGGTTATTCAGCCGGTAATACTTTACGGTTGCGAAAGTTGAAGTACGACCCTAGGAGATGAACATAAATTACGTGTATTTGAAAATAAGGTTTTGAGAAAGATATATGGGCCGAAATGACTGGAGAGTGGAGAAGACTGCATAATAAAAAATGCCACGGACTGTACGATTCACCAGATGTAAAAATAATGAAATCGAGACGACTAAGGTGGGCAGGCCATGTAGCTCGGATGGGGGAAAACGAAAATTATATTCTATCCTGGTTGGGAGGCCGGATGAAAAGAGGCCGTTGGGAAGACCGAGACGTCGTTGGGAGGACAATATTAGAAGAGATCTTAGAGAAGAAGGTGTTCGTGATGAAAACTGGCTTGATATTGCCCAGGATATAATCCAATGGCGAATGCTTGTTACTGCGGCGATGAACTTGCGAGTTCCATAACCCGTAGAGTTAGTTAGTTAGT
>JAGDQP010059764.1:0-12320 GCA_022664845.1 Lepisma saccharinum | reverse complement strand
ATTAATCTAGATTTTAAATTAAGCAAACAGTTTTAATTATAGTAATTTTGAAAATTAAAACGATCATTCTTCCACAAGTTTTTACTTTTGTTATAGACACCCATCACCAATTCGAAATGGATTTTAGATTACAAATAAATCTTAGCCCTGTTTACGTATCAAGATTCTCATTGCAATACTACTTCTTACGATTTTGTATTGTACGTAACAGCAAGAAACAAAAGCACCTAACGTTTAAAAGGAAATATCCTCAATTCATAACAAAATACATGCATTACAGACAAAGACACAACTTCAAAACACAACAAATGGACTCATAAAACCCAGTAACGTTTCATTGAACAATAACAGTTTACAACACCACAAAAGAATACAACTAAAACAACACGAGAAAATTCAGATATTAATCTCATTAAAGAACCCTTATATTTCTTAAATGGCCTTTAAGACGGTGAAACTATAGTATAATGCTACATTATTGACACCATTCGTACATAAGTACGAATTATTAAATTATTATTTACTTTATTTACATCATTCTCAGTGGAATCAATCATATTCCTCCATTATCTTTTCCCCCTCTTTGGCAATTTCTGATTTCCCATTTTTATTATATTTTTAAGTTTTGGTTAATTTGATCAAGCATTAACAATATTTAACTCCTTTTTTCATTTTGTAACTATTATGCACCAACCACACCGAAACATTAACACGGACATAAATCTGTTATAAGATGGAACTAACCAAAATTGGTATCATGTTTATATCATTGTTTACGTTCAAAAGTACCAAATTGATTACCCCATACTAAGTTACTCCACAATCACTAGCCAATGCCAACTAGTCCTGGTACTGCTCAACTTGTGACATCTGTACTGAACATACATTTGGACAGCCAGCAGGTTATCAACAGTATCCAAATTCTACGAAACAATCGAGAGTTAAACAATGAACCCATAGTTTTCGAAATATAACCTCCCTACACAAACTGTGAGAAATTTATCCAGTGTTGCGAGGGATATCCAGTTGTACAAATCTCGGATTTGGATAATTAGTTATGACAATTAGTATGCAGTTCTTCTACAGCTATCATAACACAGTGAATCAACACGAACATCAACTTAATCATAGTGTTAATCTCGTAACTACAAATTTTACACCAACTATATATGCAGATACGTGTTATACAACTTACTACAACAAACCAAAGGTGACTTACCTTTCAAATAAAATAAGAAATGAAAACCAATGCATTATTAAACACAAACAATAAAAAAATCCAGGGTATAGTGTACCCCTTCGTTGCAGTGACTTCGTTACCCAATTATGACGATAATAGTGTTTCACCTGTATTAAAACAAATGTACTTTTGTATTTCTATGGTGAATGTAAAAAAAAAAAAAAAAACGACTCCTAGAACATAGGTTCGTCACGAATTTTCCCAGCGAAAAGTCACATTTTGCTGAAAAAACCTTATATATTCTGTAGGATGCGGCCTTAACGGCCAGCTTGAGGCTTTATCAGCTTTGTTAGAAATAACAATGATATTGAAAACAGCATACACATAATGGGCAAAAGATAACAATTACACAGTATGACATAAAGTAGTTTATGAGTAGAGGGCAGCTGCCTGATAATAATCTCAAAATTAGGAGAAAAACCAAACGCAATATGGGAAGGGAACTGTGTGGAAGTGTGTGCGAATAAAATAAATTAGGTCCAAAGTGCGCGTACCATACCAACCAACCAAGAACAATCGGGATGAAATTTTGAGTGAGAAAACATGAAGTGCCTATAAATGCTCAATTTCGCATAGGTGCATGAAAGTCTGTTGGAAACCAGCTGTTAGTGGAGTCTTTTTACCGAAGTCGTGCCAAGAGACGCCCGATAAAAAAAAAAAAAAAAAAAAAGTTTATAATGGAACACATTTAATAAGTGTAGGTAAATAAAATAGAAAAGAAAACAGAAACAGTTATGTTCTGGAACCCATAATTCAAACTGACTAAATAAGCTATTATGTGTAGTGTGAGAGTACAAGTGATAGAGGAGGATTAAGGAGAGAAGAGAGAGGAGGATAGATGAGGATTGCTTCTACAGTTGCCCCCTCGCAATTCCCCAACAAATGAGTAATGACGAAGACAAATTACAAGAAGTGTGTGCAGAAGTAAAACAGAATATCCTAAAACATTGGTGGTGGTGGAAATGGTGACTGAGAAAGCAGAACTATACATTAAGATGGGAACATGATCAAAACTAATCCTTCCTCTTCCTTTTCAGTACAGCAGAAAAAGAGAAAGCTGCTCAAGTGGTGTGTTTGTCCATGCGCTGTCCTGTGTTGTCCTATATGTTACGTGTTTTTTTGTAATAAAATAAAGTGCAAATAAAGATAGTTAGGGAGCCCCCAAGATATCCTACATATGGGACAAAGGACTAGGGGAACTGGTGGAAGTCTGGTCCGAAAGCTGTTCCGCACCACCTTTGATCAAGTCACAGACAAGGGAAAAAAGGATTCTCGGAATGCCGGAATCCGGCAATCCGACAATCTCCTTGGGGCAAGCCTGTCCCAAACAAATGAAGACGAACAACTGCATGAGACATGCTCCTCATAACATGAAACATAGTTAATGCTAAGAACGCGAAGAAATAGGGATGGAAAGGTGGGTCCTAGAAGTGGAAAAATGTATATGACAAATAGAACGAGACATAGAATATACACCACCTCAATTATCATTAAGAATGTGGATCCTCTGAAGAAAGCAGATCAAACAGGCTACCAAGACAGCAAAGAATTCTATGATAAGGATGGAATACCCTCGTTAAAAAGGCGAGAAAAATTTCATTTCTTTGATTATCAGTCACGGCGATGGAGGTGGTCGTGGCATCAAAATGGATGGTGCGGTGCACAAAGTCAGGCCGAAAAAGATCCAGAGGGACTGAAATAAATCGGCATAACTTTCGAAAGCTCCAATACAGGCATGCTTGTTCCATAAGAGCGGTCACCAGTGGGAAGGAATGGACGTCAGAGGTGCGACCCATGAGACGTATCCCCTAATAACCTTTGGACGGCGAGTGGCGGCATAACGATTCTCTCGTTCTCGAAATACCGAGCGGAAACACTCCCGGCACTAAAATGAGCGGACAAGAAACTGGGGCTCAACCGGAGGACCAGCAATGTCAAACGGATGGCTGAAGGCTCGTACCTTGAAGTACATATTCACAGAAAAACCTTCGGTCAATTCAAGCTGCATGGAGCCCTAGAACTGTTGAAACAAGATATTCAGTTCAGCTCAATCTTTGTTCACTCGCCGTCTCTTTCCTTAGCCTTTACGAAGTTTAGACTTTATTTTACGTGCGGTATAGACTAAACTTTGAAAACTCAGTTCAGTATTTGTGCTCGAGGTTATAAGATTTTATTTTCTGTAATTTTTGACCTAGTGAAATTCTAGGGCAATACAGTTTGACTCAATAGATCAGAACTACAAAGAAAGTATCAAAAAGTGATACTTAAATGGCAGTTATAAATAGAAATTATCAAAGTCAGTTCATCACACCCTATATTAGTGTGTCTTCTCAGTTCTAACTCGGATGGGGCAAACCACCCAACCTTCCGCATTGTATAACTGCATCTCTCCGACATCAAAAAACTCAACTTTCTGTTCCGAGAGCCTTTTGCGATGTTTAGAAAAATGTAATACCAGATATTTGAATACAAATAGTTGTATATGTTTTTTGCATGCGTATATTTGTGTATTAGGATAAGTTTAGGCGAGTTTCTGAATTCAACCAACTTGACCTGGACCTTCAGTCGAACTTATCTAAGTACAGGAAATGTTGATTGTTAATTTAATTTACCTTATCTGAGCTACATTCCTAATCCTTTTCGCGTTATTTAGAAATTGCATACCATTCAACATAAGCATGACAGAATCCATTTCCAATTCGTACCATCATTGCGTTATCTCAAAAATCTTTAGTGCAGTGGAATGCGGAAAGCAAACCTTTGGGTGTGAATAACTTATTTCTGAAATCGGATTTCTCCACCTTTTTTGGTAGGCCGGGTAACCTGGACAGGTCTGGCAAAGCGGGACTGTCTCTACCCAAAAGACTTCTGCACTAACTGAGACCAGATAATTGTGAGGAGATACATTAATTCCTCTTGCTATGCCTTAAGGGAATCGACCGGAGTAGAAGCCTAATCTCCAATCCATACATTCACACCCTGAAGTCTGCTGGTATCCAAGCAACTGCTTGGCGAAAGACCATGGAAGGGCTGCTCACCAACCTGCACTAGCAAACAGCTTGGTCCAAGTAAAGGAACAGCCTCTGTCGCCCTCATTTATTTGAACATGGAATGCAGCTGGCAACGGCAACGGTCTATCCTGCAGGAAGTCATGGGGTCAAAACGCCCGTGTTTGGACTGTAGACTGCCAGCACACCAACACACTCTGAATTCACTTGCAGAAAATGACAAATTACAGGAACTGAAGGATGAATGTACAAGATTTAAGTTGGACATCAAAGAATTATCAGAGTGTGGAGAAAGATTCAAGAGCAGTTGTAATTACCTTCTGGTTCAAGTTCTACTTGAAAGGAACAGAAACATGTACACCGACAAGCGTTGACTTTATAATTAATAAAGGCCTGAAGACATGGACCACAGTAATTGAAGTAATTTCAGATAAAATCGCAGGAGTACTAATAAAGATATAGAAGGTACACATTATGAAAATTATACAGGGTATGCCCCAATAACATTTTATTCGGTGGATGAAATAAAAGACCTATACGAGAAGATATAGAATATCTTGGATAGCGGTAAATTACTATATAAAATGGGGAGAGATTTGGATGCGAAAGTAGGAGCTAAGCAGAGCAGTGACACGAAAGTGGAAACTTTAGACTTGGCAAAAGCAACAAGAGAGGAGAGAAGTTGGCAGAATTCTCAGAAGCCAGTATACTGTTTATTTAAAATATATTTATGAACAAGACGCCCCAGAGTACTCCTTGGACACGGAAAAGCCCAAATACAAGTAACTAATTAGACTACGTTTTAGAGGGAATAATAATAGAGACATTCTTCAAAACGCCTTTGCTTTGGATAGTTTAAAACTCGAGTGATCATAGGCCGGTGAGATGTAAGCAGAAACTAAAAACTAGCCTTGAGACTAAGAAGAATATTATCAGAGGAAAACCGCCAGTTGGAGATCTAGAGAATCTATTGGAAAACAGATAGCCATTCAAGATTGAGCTAAGCTACAGATAGAGCCCCATAGAAGAGTCAGAATAAAATGAAGATATCAATAGAACAAATAAAATACTTACTGAGGTAACAGGAGAGACATCCAAGAAAATCGTAGGCAACAAAAATAAAATAAATAAGCAAAATATCAGAATAAACTAAACTCTAGATAAAGTAAAAAGGAAGGAAATGAAAGAAGAGGAAAATTACATAAATATGACTGAGTATATAGAACTAAAAAAAAACGTAATAATGCAAATAAGAAAATATGTAATTAGATATACAAATCTTGTTTAAGGACACTCGAGGAAGCAAGATCCTAAAAAGAAACATAACAGCAGCTCATGATAAGAAAAAAGAAAATAACTGCAACTAAGAGAACAGAAGGGACCGTAACCAGAAATAATTAAGAAATTATAAAAATATTTGAAAATTACTTCAGAGAATTTTTGGAGAAGAACTAGGAAAAGAAGATTCAGACGAAACAGATGCAGAAGTCCGAGATGTAATGGAAGAAGAAGTGAATAAAGTACTAAAGTACTTCGAGGGATGAAGAATGGAAAATCTCCATGAGACGGTAGACTCACAACAGAGATATTGAAATGGAGAAATGAAAATATGAAAGAGGATTCTGCCAAATTATTTTCAATGTGCCTGAGGAAGAGTGAAATCCCCCCAAGTTGAAATAATGCTATCATTATTTTGTTGTAGAGAAAAATGACAAAGAGGGCGTCGAAAACTACAGTCAAATTATTTTGCTGTCAGTTCTATACAGAATGTTCAGGAAAGTTATTTTGAATTGTATTGTACGAGAGTTGGATTTTAACCAGGAAGGGGAACATGCCAGATTGCGTCGTAGATTTAGCACAATGGACCACATACAAACATTGAATGAGGTTATGGAAAGGACACATGAATATGAACTTCCTCTATGTCTGAGATTCATTGATTTAAAAAAAATCGATTCGGTCTACTTGACAGCAGTACTTAAATCATTTAAACATCAAGGCATCGACATTTCATACATCATATTACTGCGAAATATTTACTCGACTTCCACATCTGCCATTATACTATATCGACAGTGTGAAATATTTAAAGTTTGAAAATGGGGCAAGGTAATGAGATTCAATATCTCAAAAACTATTTTCCGCGTTCTGGAGGGGGTGTTCCAAATTTTAAACTGGGATGAAGTTGAAATAAACATAATGGGCGAATATATTCATCACCTACAATTCGCTGATGATATAGTTCTGTTTGCTTCAAGTGTAGAAGCACTGCAAACCGGAATTGAAGAACTGACTAATGAGAGTTCGGGAATCGGATTGAAAATTATTTTAAAACAAACAAAATTGATAGAATAAAACATGCCGAAAATAATGAAACAAAATTAGATGTAGGAGATAATTCGTGAAACAATTAAGGCGACAGCGAAGGATCTTGTAGGTGAGCAGAGCCAGCGGAAATTCAAACCTTGGTCTGATGAAGAATGCCTTAAACTTCATGAGGAACGAAAACAAGCAAGGCAAAGATGGCTAAATAATACGAGCAAATCAAATCAACTAACATAGTAACGGGAAACGAAACGCCACACGTGAGTTAAAAACAAAAAATCGAAAAAAATGGAACATCTGTATCGATTTGGTTTAATTTAGAATCACCTACACACATTTTATTTTACCTGGGTGAGTCGTATGTTCGTAGCGTAGGGTGGCTCCGCCCACTCGATGCCGGAAAACCATGTGCAACGTGTAGAACAGGTGAAGATGGTGGTGGAAGAAAGTGTGCCAATTATCTGTCTGATCACAGCGCTAACGGTGCGGAAATTTGTGCCTTAGAAGGTGAAGGTACTGTCCACAGCTAGAAAGCGTTTCAACGTTTTCGGTCTGGTGACACCAGTCTCGATGACAAGCCCAAGAGTGGACGCGCTGTGACGACGGATATCGATGCTCTCCTGAACGCTGTTGAAGGAAACTAAGGAACCAGTACCCGTCAGTTTGCAGATGAGGTCCAGACGTCTGAAACCAGTGTCGTTCGTCATCTGCATCAACTTGGGTTTCGCTCCAGGAAACTGAGAATGGTTCCCCATGATTTGACTCGCGCTCAAGCTCAACAACGTGTGACCCTGTGTGAAGAACTGCTTCGAAACCCAACTGCCGCCAAAACCTGTCGTCAGTTGGGTAAAAAAAAAAAAAATCACGAATTATGGAAAGGGGATCTTTCTTCGTTATCCTGACACCGGGAAACAATGGTTTCGACCAGGTACCGAGGCGCAGCCAGTAGTTCAAAGAGGGCGGTTTGAAGAGAAGACAATGTTGTGTGTGTGGTGGAATTTCGAAGGTCCGGTGGACTGGGAGCTCATTCCACATGGTCGTTCCGTAGATGGGACATTGTATGCTGAACAGCTGCAACGGGTATACGACATTGTTAGCCGTCGTTATCCAGCACTGGTGAACCGAAGCGACTGCTCCTCCAATTTGACAACGCTCCATGCCACAGGGCAAGACGAGTCCGCCAGCACATTGCGGACATGGATGGCGTGGACATTTTACCACTTACCCCCTACAGTCCCGACCTTGCGCCATCTGATTTTCATCTGTTTAGTTCCATGGCTCACTTCCTGACGGGCAGACAATTCCATTCCGTGGATGATGTAACAACTGGCACTACTGAGTTATTTATTTCAAAGCCTGCAGATTGCAGCCTACAGCCTGCTATCGTCAGGGGCTTGTGTCACTGCTGGAACGTTGGAGAAGAACCATACAGTGTGATGGGATGTACTTCGCCGAATAGGCTTCTGTGGTACAGGGGGAGGCGGGTGCTGCACATTATCCATGATAACGATACGAACATGTGAATCACCCTGGTATTTCTGAAAACATTGTTTTGTGGGGAAGTCTTGTTTCTGCAATAATTTATTCATATATTATATCCTACATTCATTAGTGTTAATAATTATTTTTCCTTCAGAATATAACACGAATTGAATTATGGGAATCAATATTTGTAAAGAAATAAAGCACAATATCAAAGACTTGGCTGTATGAATAACGTATCAGTTACATTCTCGCCTATGCACCATGATCTCAATACCTCAATATAAATAATTCCACCCGATAATACCACACAAAGTGAAACACTATTGAAAATCTAGAAACGGCATTCTGGAACTGCATAGTAGTAAGAGAAGTGTTTTTTCTACCTCTTAATAAGCCTTTACGGTTCCAATCATTTAAAAAAAGTTACAAGTATAATGTAGAAATTGAGTTATGGCTCACTTACAATTTTAGTTCGTCTTCGAAAGAAAAATTAGATACGGTGCGAGGAAAATACAGTCTCGAACTTGTCCATTTCACCTAGTTAGTACAATCATTGTCGAAACTCCGCAAAAAAATGTTTCTTTCATAAGAAAGTAAGATAATTCATTGCAGGACGTGACTTTAAAAAAATTTTCAAAACACACTATAGCATAAATATAAACTATGAGAATTCTTATTACTCAATAAATATGTTGGAACTTCTTAGTTGTAACGTTCTGGCATATGTAATTTCTAGACATCCCCATTTACATATTAATATAACACAATTTGAAAAGTAGAATTGTAAAAAAAAAATCTTTAACAACTGATAAGAAATGACAGCAAAAAAATGATAACACCAATCAGTTATGACTTATCACTACTACAGCGATAAGATAATTGTTGTATTGTTTTAAAGAATATACGAAATATGTAACAAATTTAAAACTTCTGAATCATTAGAGTGTTTGGAAAGTGTTTTTACTTGGGAGTCCTTGGAACATTGTCCATACATAATACATTTTTTATGAGGATTTATGAGAATTCTGAAATATTTTGCACTACGAAATTTTTGTTCATTACGAAATAGTAATCATTTTAATCTGACGTATATGAGGTAAGTTACAAAGCATATTTTTTCTGGAAGTTTTACTTACTAATGAAGCAAAATCTGTATATTGATCAACATACATAGGCTTTATTTATTTGTTTGTATTTCCAGTTTTACATACCTTACAAATTACGGTTAATTACTTTTTGTTTTCAGTTTTTATTTGAAGAAACTATCGAAATGCAGATAATTCTTTGAAAAATATAATACCAAAATTACACGTTACTTTTTAGTACTTCTTGCAGTGTTAAGTAGAGAAATGGAAGTAGGATAAGCTGATAAGGTTATAAAGATGTGTCAAAGTATTATTACAATCGTACATAACAATATGGACTGTGTAGGCACGGCAGTTCTCAATTTTCTTTGTTAATTTTAATGGTTACGTAACACAAGGTTTTTGAGAAAATGTCGGCAGATTTATCACTAAACCAAAATAGCTTAACATTTAAATTTTCACGAATCTATCCAAATTTAAGATAGTTCAATGTATCGTACTATAGTTTCTAATTAATTCAAATAAAACGGTTTTCTTTTCGAGATTTAGCAACTAAACTGCTTTCATAATAAAAGGTAATGCCAATTATAATTACCAAAACTAACATTGCCTAATGAAGAAAATGTAACCTAACAATTTATTAAGACTCATCTTTCGTAAGGAGTATACTTAGATCAAAATGTTGTTGAGTTCGAGCAATTTCTTGGCCATTTTGCAGTTCTGTATTAACTTCTGTTAATGAGTTAAGAGACTGATCCTGCCGTTTTCTTGCACTAATAATAATATCTACAGTAGTAGTTTACCTACTGTTGGAAACTTGTATTTTCTTTCAATTCCTTAATGGCTATTCGTCTTTCTATATATTTATGTTATTGAACAAATAAGTAATTTTTTCTTCCAAGTGATCATGTAACCTAGATAATCTCAGCCATGTGTGTTCCTCTATTTCATAAATTACTGTGATATTATTTCCCGAATAACCACCGAATCCATCCTATCTAGCAAATGCAAACCTTACTTTCCAAACATGAAAATTAATATGAAATCGAACACGAAATTTTGTAAAAGTGTAACTTGTAGAGCATATTTTTATATGTTAAGTAGTAGAGGGGTTATACGTAGCGTTCCCAACTTCAAACTATTAGTTAATATTAGCTGTTTAGTTTGCTTAACAGTGGTACCACTGTAGCCTTGGTTATCACAATATTAGCGGAATTGAGGTGTGTGTATCAGGGATAACTTCCATTACCTTCATTGAAATATGAGAAATACCAGTGTCACCTAGTTGATCAGCTATTGCCATATCTTCGTTGTCGATCTACATTATTTCGTCTAGTCGAAGGGTCATTACAGGCATTCGATCAGGATTAGGTTGTACGTTAACTAAACACATTGCAGAAATGTCGTCTAGCCATTGCATCGTTTCAGGTATTCGAACAAGATTAGGCATATAATTAACTGACAATTTGCACAATAATTTCACATTACATTTACACGCTTGATAAAAAGATGAGGAAAGTGATTACGAAGTTTGTACCGTCGGCATATGAATCCTTTCGCTTTATCTTTCGAAATATACATGACTATTCAGAAGTGAATCTGCTTCCTGATCTTACTATATGTAACTTTTCTACGTATTGTGATTGAAAGTTGATCATAGCACATCTTTCTGAAGGTATTTATGTACTTATAGAAAAAATGTAGCTATCCACCATGGCAGTTTAGGTTTCACCAACAGGTACTAGCTGATATTTTAAACGTGTGTTTAATAACGCACGAAAGTCACAGCGACTTGTTTGAATTTTTAGATGAATACTGAAAACTTGTATCTTTTCCGATTAGGACGATAAAGCACATGAAATCTGTATCCTTCAAATATCATTGCTATGTTCAGAATAATGATGTATTAACTTTCTTTTAATAAAATAATTGCTAAAATATAGAAGTTGGACTGCAAATATAACTTACGCTTTAATATATTGACCTTGTAATCTTGCAAAAAGCATGCAAGTTCTACTATCTTCTTTTATAGTATGAGTTTGGAATATGCTTCATAACGTTCGAGGTACACATTAGCCATCTTCTAACATTATGGATCAGAGGTTTAAAAAGCAGTGTATCGGTCAACTAATTTTGTCTCAAGTACGAATACACTACTGAAGTTTGAAATAGAGAAAGCTAAAGAGGATGAAATGGATAAGGGTGTAAAGATGTGTGTAAATACTATTACAATCGGTTATGTCTTTGGAATGCATAGACTGTTTAGGAGATGGCTACATACGATATTACACTTCTTAATAAATATTTCATTTTTGTTAGGAGTTTACCTTGAAATTTCTTATGCAACATACAATTCGCTGATTAGATTTATAATATAAATGATTATTCATCTAAATACAGTAGTAACAACATAATTCCAATTTATTTAATTTTCTCTTTTCGTTACTATAGCACTTTCCGAGTTGATGTTTTTTTTTCATATAAATGCTTAGTTCAGAATAGAATTCAAATAATGATCCGACGGAGGATCGATGCGTGATGGCGCATTAACTCGTTCCATTTTCGAATAAAACCCCTGTATTCCATGTTTATAGAATTCGCAATTTATCCTTCAATATCGTGTTATTGTACTCCCCTTTGGATGAAGAGAATGTCTCGTTATTTGTTCCTTGATCTTATTTGCAATATAAAAGAATAGATTACACATACAGAAGGAGCTAGAATAGTAGTTCGTATTTATAGTATCATCTAAAAGTTCATATTTAGAACTAGCCTCATCTTTTTTAATCAATCATTTTATTAATTCCTGACCTTCCTAATTAGTGGTTCGTACTCGCATATCTTAAACAGTAACTCATAAAGAAATAATTTATGTATATACAATGTTTGAATTACAGTAACTATACCGCCATTTTGGGACCTTAATGTCACTAAATATTTGTATATTTTCTAATTTAAATTCTATGAAAAGCAACACGAATGTACTTTTTTGTTTCCAATTAATGTTATATTGCCTATTTTATGGTTAGTTGTTTCCCCATACGCAAGTTACTTTTTGGTAAAAGCTACAAGAGAATCAAATTATTTTGTACAGTAAACTACATGATATATCTCAAAGTAAACACGAGGCAGATTTTGCATTGCTAGTAAAATATTCTGATTAGGTCCCATTTCTAA
>JAGDQP010059762.1:0-12320 GCA_022664845.1 Lepisma saccharinum | reverse complement strand
TGTATCCAGCCTTATGCAAATGGTTCCACACGGTTTTTTGTGCAATGTTTAGCTCTTGGGCAATCGAAACAGTGCTTACATGACGGTCGGACGCGACAATGTCCATGATTTTATCGACGTTTTCGATACTTGGCCTTCCAGTGCGTGGTACATCTTTGACGTCAAAATTACCGGCACGGAATCGACGAAACCAAAATTGCGCGTGATTGGCTGTTACAGTATCAGGACCATAAACACTATTCACATTTGCCTGGCTTGCGTTTTCGCCTTTATCAAAGAAAAACTGTAAAATATAGCTTGTTTTCTCTTTGCTAGTGTCCATTTTGACGCGCGCTCACACAACACTGAGTCAACTCATCACAACTATCTGAACAGTGTTTGTAGTACGCAATCTCATCGTTTGAACGCCATCTCGTTGAACCCGATCGGACTTATACAACGCGAGATACAGATCACTGAAGTCATCTATTGGCAAAATAATGGATTACTTTTTACTACACCAGATATAAAAATGAATGTCATGATGTTTGTCCTCATAATATAATATAAATTTAAATTTTTATTGTTGTAAATAAAAATATTTAGATATTATTGTTTTAACGCATTGCAGGATTTGCAGTATTATTTGTTAGTAGTATTAGTAGTTACAGTAGTAGTAGGAGGAGGAGGAGAAGGAGGAGGAGGAGGACAAGAAGAAGAAGGAGGAGGAGGAGGGAGGATAAAGATGTATCATCAACAGTAGTTTAAGAAAATATAACATTACGAAAAAATCACCAATCGCCATTTTTTAATCAAATTAACCGCCCAAAAATCATTTTCCACACCGTTCAAGCTACGGAAATGAAATTTGTTATGAAGGTGTACCCTCGCGAGTAGGTTACAATAAATAGGTTAAACCTTACCTATGGGAAGCGCAGCCCCACGGGGGAAGGGTATGGGGGCATATTTTTTTTTTATTTACATTTACCTTCTTATTTCCATTTTCTCCCGCAAGGTTGTATTCAATTGGATCAGTTCTGGTAACTCAAACGATTTAACTCAATCAACTACTACATCACTAGGTTCCAAATATATCAGTATATTAAGAATAGAAGTTATCAATTGTGCGTGCCAGTAAATAGCTTTTGATGTTTAAGGAGGAATCCAAGTCGGTTTTCTCGCCTTTTACGTTTTACGCCGATTATTGAAGTTTAACTGCAGTTGAACAGAATATAACTTTCATTATTTCCTGCTTTAATAATGAATACCCGCAACCATAAATGTTAACAGAAACTTCAAATATATGTCAATACACTTCTGGAACAGTCCCGTGTCTCATAAGAGTTTGCGAGAACTTTGCCAGAATTGCCCCGTTGAATGTCACTCTGTTACGTTTCTGAGTTTCTTAGGAAAATCGGGATACCCAACTTGTTGACGCTTCTAGCTCAGCTAAATTATAGATAATGGCGTGATTCTATGCATTCTGTGGAAAATATTTACATCTTTTGTTTTGTCTGTCACTGAAATTCTTCGATTGTCTTCAATCACTTTTCGAACCGTGTTTACGTTCTTATCCGTTGTAGCTTCGCCCCAGACCTTCGCTCGCCTTTGAGCGATGTGTAGCAACTAAAATTTTAATGTACCCTTCACACGTAGTGTATAAAATATCATGTAATATGTTCACCACAACTGTATGGATTCGTAAAAAATGTAAAAAGGCGCAAAACGCCTGTGCGAAACGCACGCGACGTGAAAGGCGCATGGTGGATGTACAGGTATACACACCACTTCACATATTCGCGATCTACGATACGAAGTGAGGTGGGGTTGTTAGCCCCACGCTTGATCGCCTTTGCGTTATCAAGGTGCCGAAAAGTACCAAGGACACTCTGGCACCCACTTTGATAGTGCACCTCAGAGCGCCAGGCATTGGGAACTCTACGAGAAAAGTCTCTAGTGTCGAGATTTGAACCCTGGCCGACCAATTTGAGACGCATTGCCGGCTGAGCTATTGCGACTCTGCAGTTGCAAATATTTAATCACTGCTCGATTTTTCATATGGGTCTCCTCGGCAGTGAATGCGCAAACGGTTGACCTCAAACACCTGTAAATAAAAGCTACTCTAGGTAAGAACCCAAAGTATCGTCAAAGCATATGAAAAGTATAATTTCACATCGTTCTTCAATGAAATTCATCAACATTGACCGGATCACGATCGAGGCGAAAACTTATCAGATGAAGCTGCGCATTTATTCTTCTCTTGACGTCAATTAGACGTAGTTATGAAGAAAAAAGTTTGACATAAAATTGGATATTTCAATAATAAGAACATAGATTGTTGCAGCAAGGTTCAAATTAACTTTTGTAGAAAAGATTCGAGATATTTTGGACATAAGTGTTGACAATATTCAAAGATGAAAATCTCTTAAATAAAAAAATATTTAACAATCCTTCCAATTACTTCAAATAAGTACTCTTTTCTAACAAAATAAAGAAAGGGAACAAATTAATTATATATTAAATTATATCAAGTACAAAATGTTCAGTATAGGAACTGAGAATCTCTTGATCCACCGATTTCCGGTTCGGTTCGAAAAATAAATATTCTTAAAAAAAACATTTATTGTTTGATTTAGAAAGATACATAAAATACTTCTGTTTAGGACTACCAGCTGTACTCTTTTGAGGGGTCCTAATTTTGTATTCTCTACTTTTTAGCTAAACCCTTGAAATGTACTCTCTTTGTCAGTTCTCTTTTGTAAAACCACTTTAGGAATTTTCTGATTGAGTTAACAGCTTGTCATGTTTAAACTCCATATTCAAGGAGTATAATTAAAAAGTCTTAAGTATAATCTTTTATGTAGTGGTGGGTTTTCATGTATGAATTCCTTCTCGTCTGACGAGAAATACCAGTTAAAAATAGCAGCGGTGTTGAAAACAAATTCAACTTAAAACAGTTAGACAAATTTTGGATTTCCCTGTGAATTTTTCAGTGAGAAACTTACTGGGTACTCTAATCTGGCGAAATAGATACGTTTTCGAGAAAATTTTAGGCCTATATATAGGACGAACTGTCTCCACAGAACTCCGGTAAGCTAGAAACAATGATTATGTATACACGAAATTTTAGTATTTTTTTCTTTTTTGATCTAAAACATTTATAAAATAAAATATACGTTTCATTAATTTATTGTATAGCAACCGAAGTATATTCATATTAAAACTGATGCAAATAACGTTAGTGGTTATCCCGATTCTCTCCGGAATCACTGGAAAAAATAAGGTCACCTTACACTATATACTCCTGTTTCAAGTGTACTCTGCATGACATATTGTTAAAATCCCTACACTGTATTTAGAATATGACTGTATTTTCTACCATGACGAATAAGCTAGTATGTTAACAAAGCTGATAGTGAATAATAAAATCAAATAAATATATTCATAAAACTTTATTTTGTTCATTTACATCTCACAAATAGGTATCACGAACATCCGAAGATACGCTAATCAAATCAGTGATATTATAATCGCCATAGTATGATGCACTGTAACAACCTCATAATGTCAGAACACCTACTACGCCTTCTCTACGGATGCAATGTTGATATGTCTGTCTAGAGGTTTCCCAGGAGATGGTCACGTAGTGCGTATGGAGCGTAGTCAGGGTGGTAAGTTGACCAGAGCAAAGGTGCACCTCGAACAATGTAAGGTTGACGTCTAGCAATATACGGTGAACCTCGGATTATGTATGTAGCTTCTTCTGGTTTCAGGTCAGGAAGTTCTTCTTCAGCACTTGCAACACACATTGCAACCAACAAAAGGCAGAATAGAGCCTGCAACACAAAATGTAAAACAAATTTATATTTTTACGGTCTCTTACACAATTTACAGTATTAGTTTATGGTACGAGTATGACTGAGAAATTTCTGTATATAATTTTTTGTAATATTTTCTTATGGAAAGATAGTTGACTTTGAGATGTAAATAATAAAACAAGAGGCTGTTTTATGATACATTCCAATATTCTGGTATACAACCCTCAAATAATGTTATATCTAAAAGAAAGTTTTCCAAAGAGAATAATGTAGCGTATAATTATTATTTAGTGTTTTGTTTATTCACCTTCTTCTTTTACAAGAAATACATTGTCCCAACCTTCTTACTTACATTCAACAATTTAGTGGCATTCATTGGCTTGATTGGAATGAATTATGGAATGGTTGAAGAAAGCATAACATTTAGACATAATAATGTTCAACGTTTATCCCACATTTAAGAAAAGCTATTGTTTTAGGAAGTCACATTCATGCATCTTTCAACTCCATAGGAATGAAATGGTTTATTTCTCCGACTCTGTTATTTTGTTCCCTGGAAAGTTATTTATTTTGTGTTTGGGTGCTACTGTTATGTTTTATGTTATTTTCTTGTTTTTAATTTGTACTGAGCCTTTGCACACCATCGTATCTCTAACTCGTCCCAAGTAGGGAAATTATGTTGGAAAATTGTTTCTAAATTTATGTAAAAATCATTTACACAGTAAAAATAGGAGACACAACGTTCATAACTGAGCTGCCTCCACTTTTTGGATTAACCTATATTCAGCCAGTTTTCGGTTGAACGTTTCACTGTCTGTAAAATTTTAAAATGCGTGTATACATTACATATATATGAGTGTGTGTCTTTTTTGATCTGTCTTTGAAAGTAGAAAAGAAAAAATATAATATTGCATTAAAATTAAAATTAAAAAAGCTAACGTGGTTGGGTTTCGATCCAAGGGCCACTAGCTTACTGGTCAGACGTTTTGGCCACTTAGCTACGAAGGCAGTTGGTGTTTATGGCTTTCCGAGTGATGTTTATAGCTAGAATTTTACTGCGAAGGTTAATCACTAACATGTTGATTTTACTACGATAAATGTCTCGTAAAAAGGCGAGAGATACGTTTGCTACAGTGTAAAGATTTATACCCAATTTAATTTATCTTCCCGCAAATGCAATCCTTGGTCCACCAGTGAACTGTTTACTGTTCACAGTGTAAAAGCATTCATTAGAAACACTCAAAATGACAGGACGTTCAGTGACTAGCAAGTAACGTTACTCCTGTTATTGGATTATAGGATATCCAACGAAGGCTTAAGCTTCATCCAGAAATGTACGTAACCCCAAATGTGCCAATTTACCTTACATCTCGATCAGAAAATGACCGAATTTTAAGCGTAAAATAAGTTGAACGTTCACCGACAAAACACTTTCGCCAGTTTCAACCCATTTTCAATTACCGTTAAAGTATTACAAAGAAAATCTTAAACTTTAAAATGGAGCTAAGGTTACCAGTCTTTCCACTGAAGGGTTTATACTATATCCACACTTAAGAGTAAATACAAAAAAACGCTAATTTTTTAATTATATTTCTTCATAAAGCGGAGTAACTTTAATCCATCTCGTGTTTCCACTTTTTACACTGTAGGAAGAAGTATTAACTTTGGAAAAAAAATATATTTTAGACACGAATTTTGAAACAGTTAAGAAATATTTTGACATTCACCACTCCAGAATAGGATTTAAGAAGTAATTTGGAAATATTTTTAAATTTAATGAGATTTTTTTAATTTAAAACAATTCTGAAAACAAATAGATATTTTTCAAACAGTTTTGTTATTGTTTTAACCATTTTTTTTTCAAAAAACTTATCAAATTATTGGATTAGTGATGTAAGAAGAAGTACATGTGTTGGAAAGAAGTTAAGAATACAGATATTAAAAGAGGAATCTTATATTATCAGAACACATACGGTGAGTGCTGAAGCCCAGAAACAAAGCAACCCCGTTGTTGCATTAGTTAGTAGTAGTCCTTCGCAACTGTTACGTAACTTTGAATGTTTTTAATAACCTTTTAGCATTTTATGCCCAGGCCAGGATAAGGTGGAGAGAGAATACCGAAGGGTAGCGGCCGGAGTCTAGTTGGTAGGTCCCATCCCGATATTTTCCTGCAATGACTGACGATAGATCTATTATGTGCCATGATAATGATGTCGATAGGTATTCTGCCGGGAGGCAGATCTACCACTAGAAAATCGCAGAGCAAGGTGAACCGAAGGTGACTTGACTTGACTATTAACCGAATGAAGGTGTAGGAGGAGGTCTACAATTTAAAGTGAACTCTAAACCACCTGTGTACCTCAAATTTAAATAGTTCTGCTATCAACTTTAAAAGGTTCTCCAGAGCTTTCAAATTGTAACTTAAATTTTAGATCATTAGAATCATGAAAAAAATAATTTAGAAACTTTTAAACGACATAGTTTTCTTAAATAATTTGTACTAGAAAGTAAAAAATAATTTTGTTTATGCATCACTTGAAAGAAAAGCATGGGGCGCTCTCATATACAGTCACTTTATAAATTCTTCAATTGGCGCTTCGTGCTTTTCTTTCTAGTCATGCATAAACAAAATTATTTTTTACTTTTTAGTACGAATTATTTAAGAAAATTATGTCTTTAAAAAGTTTTTGTCGAATTATTTCGCTGTTTGGATACCTTTCCGCAAGGTAATATTTTGTGACCCAAATCTTAAAGTGTTCTGCAACAAGTCAAAACTCGTTGCAGACTAGTTTTTATTTTAGGATTAAGAAGTCCATTTAAAAAATAGAATAAAATATGCTTTTAAAATATATAGAAATATATAAAAGTAACAATGGAATATTGTATAGTCACCCGACTTACGTCGCTGTACAAAATTTCATCATTGTATGACGTCGGGAAATGAGTTAAATTAACGTTACCAAAATTGAAGACACCACAAACCATTGTGAACTAAAGAAAAGAATGTAAATTACTTTAGAAGGGAACTGAATGGAGCATATTATTGTTGAAATATGACCGAATCTTTCTGTCGCTTTATTTATTCCAAGCTCATTGACTTTTCTAATAATATTTTAGGATGATGTAGGCTTAAATTAGATTAGCTCAGTTTGGTATATACCTTGGAAAATTTATCTTCATTTATGACTTCGTTTTTACCTTTATTTCTCGACCCAATGAGGTTCTGAAGAGTAATTCCCTGACCGTAACTCTGGAAGAGAATCTGTGCTGTCTGTATTAACAAAACGATGTGTTACTACTTGAACACAACTGATAATTTTGGTCATTTCTGTTCTTCGTTGTAAAAGCATCTCTTCAAGCGCCTAACAAGACCTATATTGGTAATGTGGTAGTACTTAAGAATTCGATTTTGAACGAAGCCACCCGACCTTAAAGAGCAAAATTAATCTTTCCTGGCAACGGTTGATTAGCATATTTTGATTTCAAACGAGATCGTGGTTGGTTTAAACCGGATTGTGTCAGGCTACAGATAGTTATAGATTCTTTTGACTACATTAACTTCGTTTATTCCGAATATTTTGTTATCACGAACGTAAACAAAGACCTAATTTCTCCAAGGTCAAAGTGAACAAGTTAAAATTCAGCCCATACAGTATATCACTTACTGACAGAACTATCACAAATGAAAGGAGCCAGAACAGAACAATTCTGGTAATACTTACCAAGAACTTCATCTTGAGGAATTAGGAGATATGATACCTCTGACAGTTTTAACTTCAGATGATGGTTTCTACTGGAGCTCCCTCTATATATACGTCCCAGCATGGATTCCTATCGTATTCCTCAGGTGCTTCAGGAAACATAAAAAAGTAAATGAGTAACCCATTAACCTAACGGTTGCTTATCTCACATCGTGATCATCAGAAGTTAAAAGAAACATGTTACAAGAAATGTATTATGCTATCACCCCGATCCTCCTTTTGGATACAATTGTCTAAACGAGTGGAACGTATGGTGATGACCTGATGAGTTGATAAATTATGGTTAATGAGTTTGTTATGTATTCCCAGCATTACTTTCTTTAAGTGTTTTTTTTTCTTTTTTTACTTTCTGTTTTCTTGGAAATTTCGAAATAAATTCAACAGTATGATAACTATACGAACTTACGTTTTTGATAGTTCCTATTAGTTTTTACTTAAATATTTTTAAAAATGTTAAAAATGAGGGTTTGGAGCGAGAAGCCCTATTAAATAGCCTTTAAATTACAGCATTGGATCTGAATTTATAGAAGGTTGAGAATCATTCAGAAACCAAATATAGAAATGAAAATACATTCAAAAATATACATTGTTTTGAATTTTTTTGTAAATTTTACTAATGCCTTTAGGCATCTAAGACTCAGGCCAGTATAGAGTAGGGGAAAGAATCGGAAAGATGTCGGCCAGGGACTATGTTAAAGGTGTCATCCCGGCATTTGCCTGGTGTGACTGAAGTTTACTGACGTAGAATGTTATCTTACTAGCTGCTTCCTCCTATTCAAAACGAAATTGTCAAGAATAATTTTATAACTCAAATTTTATTACTGTCATTTACGCTCAATATAATATTAAAAATGACATCGTCCCATATAATTACAATAAGTCAGGAAAATAAGACTATGTTCTAAAGACTAGTTTATTTCATATAGAACTATTTTATATATGGGCTAAGCATATATGTTGGAGATTATTCTGTTCATATTGATCACTGATAGAACAAAATGGGTCGTTAGTTTATAATGGATAAGTCACACTTTGCGTCTTTAGAGTACATATATCACATTTCCATTCGTTTTAAAAATAGAGTTATCCAGCAATTGCTGTGGTTCAGAGACATATCTTTCTTATACACTACAAAAACTGTACCTTTGAATTCTGGGTACAAAATGCCGATTTCGTACCCACAATTTTTGAGAGGCAGTGGCGAACCCAGGGTTGGGTTTAGAGAGGCGGTTCTCTGCCTCCCAGTTCTTGGGAGGGAACAGAATAATAATAATAATAATAATAATAATAATAATAATAATAATAATAATAATAGTAATAATAATAATAATAATAATAATAATAATAATAAACACTATGGTAAAAATATGAATCCCTGAGCCAGTTACTGATTCTCAAAAATTGTGGGTACATTACAACGCTTATTTTTTTACAGACAGCGACAAGCAGAGGGATTAAAATTTCCAGGGAGGGACCTTGGGTTCGCCACTGCCTCTTAAAAAAAACTGTGGGTACAAAATTTGTACCCACAATTCAAAGGTACAGTTTTTCCAGTGTACCTATTGCTTTGTACATACTTTGACTGGACAAGGCGTTAGTATCATCACTGTGCTCTGTCAGTAGGGTTTGGAAATTGCCGCTCCAGTGCCAGCGGGTGGCCAGCACTTTAGAAATAAACCCATTTGAAATCAATTTCTCAACCTCATGGATATGTTCCTCTATGATGACAATACTACTACAGAATATAAATGAAAGGGACTTGTTCCCTTTTGATGCAAATCGGTACCTTTAACTTCCAAAAACATTGGAATCCCTTAAGTTTTTTTTTAAATGCAGTAACCAATACAGTTCATATGACTGCTTTGAAAACTTATAAAATCGACATTTAAAAAAAAAAAGTGGACATGTTCCCTTTTGGAAGTTTGTTCCTCAACTAATCCTTGGTTTAGAGTAAACAGAACAACATTATAATGATTACAACTTAACTGTTCCAGAAATTATGTCATTTATATGATACAAATGAAACTACATATAAATCTTTAAGTAATTTCAACATAAATTATGCATCCTTTTCCAGACAATATGTACAGTTGAAGTAGTATTATCTCTTATAAAATAGTAGGAGAAAATGTAACCATTCGTAATGCTCTATTATGTGTTGGATTCTTATTTCTTCACCAACATTATTTTCTGTCCTATTAAATTCAATTAGGGTCCGTGTTAAATTGAATTTTATGCACAGCTGTGGTTACTCATCTTTTCAACATAACCTAATATTTCTTGTCTTGCATTCCAGGCTCTGTTCGTTATAACGCTGTTTGCCGTACTTGTAATGGGCTCTGCAGAACCTCTTAAGGATACTGGCTTGAGCCCAAGAGAGGCTCACTACACAGCTGTCGTATATAATCCAGTCCTCTATGTATGGCAAAGAATCCATGGATGCAGTCAACTTTATCCTTATTTTATAAGATAAGAAGTATACAGGACAAATTTAGATTGTTGACTAAAACTTACATTTGCTACATCTATTAATCTGTTGTTGTTTTTTAAAATTCTGCAATCAATAAACCTAAATGGATTTCTTAACATGCATGTCATGAATAAACTCTGACATCAAACACATGGTTTAGTTTAATATTAAATTATCACAACGTATTGAAAACGGCAGTGAGAAATTAGCAATGCAATGATCGGGAATCAAACCAAGAACTGCTAGTTGCTGTATAGGTGCTTTACTATTTCTGCATGTGTCAAAAATGACTAGCTACGTGAATTGAATTAGTTCTGTTAATTTCGAACTATGCTCCAATGTGTATTTTGATTCCACCCGTCACACACTAGTGCACCGTTTCTCAACCTTTCTCATGCCGTGACCCCCTTTTATCATGTCTTCCAACCGGCGACCTCGAAAAGCAATTTTCTTCTTTATAATACGTTTCGATTCACATAGCCTCCTGAAATAGCCTTCTGAAGGCTTCAACACACACTTTCTCTCTATCACACACACACACATAGGGTATATATGTATTGACATATCTTGAAACCTTGACATATCTTGAAAATCCGTTTTTACCTGTCTGTTTCTCAGTTACACGAATTACTAAACATTCTGTACATTAAATACGTGGTATTTAGGACAAGAACGGACACGTAACGTTTAAAGTAGAACTGAAAATGAGTTGATAATGTGTATGGTGAAAATTGAACCGGACATTTTGAAACTGGTTAAATAAAAAGAGGCTGAGATTTCGCGTTAATCTAGTAAACTTGTGCAATATTTGGTAATGTTTTAATTCTTTTTGTCTTTTTTTTAAAATTTGGTGTAACATTTGTTTTTCACTTGAAAACATGACATTCGATTTTCTGCATTTCATAATAAATATTCCATTTATATTACCAGAAAACTATTCAACAAATGACCTTATCTTTAGTAGTTATAGGAAAAAGTAAAATGAAATACCTTCTTTGAAATGTACTCTTAGTTTTAGCCTACAAAACCTTCATTAAATATATTTTTGCACCTCCTCTCGCGACCCCCTTGCAGACAACCCGCGACCCACCTAGGGGTCGCGACCCTCACGTTGAGAAACCTTACACTAGTGCATTGAAAAAATTTACTTGCTTGTGTGCCACGGGGATTTTACTTGCTTGTGTGCCAGGGGGATAGCTATTGATATCGACTTTATTGAAAACATAAGTTATCTTCATAGGCTGAACTAAAAAAAGAAAAAATGCTGAATGTGTTCTATGAGTTGCCTATCAGGTTAGATATTAGTTGATGTAATCAGTCGCTTTCTACTTCTTTTTTCTAATTTTACTTTTCTTAGATCTTATTTCTAATATCAAATATTTGCGATAAGTAGTAAGATTATCGTTTATCAGGAAGTTCAAACTATGGCCCGCGTATCACTTAAGGTCGTCCAGACTCTTATTCGTGATCGACCAGCCCGAAGACTAAAACGCATTACTTCATGGTGTATCATATGTTATACAGTTCCCATATCATAAAGATTGAGTTATTTTGTTTAAATTTGTAAGCTAATTTTCTACTAACAAATGTGCTTTCCTTGCAAGGGCCTTGAGTGAGCTCTTAATTTGTTTAAGAAATTTAATTTAAAAAAATTCAGTTTCGGGAGAGGGTGGTGTAAAATCAAAATTCGATGGTTCTCTCGAGAATTTGTCTGGCGTAATCACTGGTTTGTTCCCTTTTCATCCGTGGGAATGTTAACCCATCGCAGAAACACATGAAAAATGCAAATAATGTGAATGGCGTGATTCTTAAAAAATGATTGTAGATGGCAGGCAAACAACACATATCTAAAACCTCCAGGTGCCATGCGACGTGTATAGATGCTATTTTTGCCCAACAAAGAAAATAAGTATTATAGTATGATTAATCCCTCTCAGTACGGAGTGTAATCATTGTGCAGTAATTGTAATAAATTAAGGAGATTATCTGTTAATTTTCATTATAGAGACTCATTTATTTATTATTTTTATCTTACATACATTTTAATTTCTAAGGTTGGCAATATAATTAAGTATTCTTCTGTGCTTGTTGAATTCTCACTTATGAGATCTTCACTCACAACGTGTCAATTTTCCCACACGATCAGCGTTTCTTCGTAGACGTTCATTAACAGTTTGTTTTTATATTTTATGTAATCAAATCGATTCTTCTATCACTTACTGTATATGATTTCAATGCTTTATGCCAAAAGATTTATGCTTTTATGCTCTGCAGGCTTTACATTTATATTAA
>JAGDQP010059761.1:0-12320 GCA_022664845.1 Lepisma saccharinum | reverse complement strand
AATAACTCGAAAACAGAAGGTAATTACACATTTTCATTTCTTTAGGTAAACATGAATCGTACACCTTCCAAGCATCGATTGCACTAATTAAAATAAATCCACAGTATGTTTCAGTTCTTACCATCGGGTATAACATTCCTGGAATTGCTCAGTATTAACTGTTTTGCAATATGTTTTCTAATAAATTGTAAATTTGTTTTTGTTTGGGTTGGTAGCAACGCCAGAACCAGGATGGGGACCTCCTTGAGTTTCGGAGATCTATAAATGCTGACTCTTTAATCAAAATGTAATTGTATTTCAATATGTTTCCATTAAATTTCACTTATGTATAATACACTTGTTTATTTTAAAGCTCACTGCACGTTTACTAAACTAACAGAAAAGGAAAACAACACAAACTAACTCTAGTTAGTGTAAGGTACTGCATCAATTAGAAGGAACAAAGTTTAATTAATTAGTAAGATCGAAAGTAGTAACAATCATTGCAGATTGTCGTGTCGACCAATTCTCTAGTCGACCAACTGTCGTGTCGACCAACTGTCCTTATGGACCAGCTGTCCTTATGGACCAGCTGTCCTTGTCGACCAATTGACTGTCGACGAACAGTCTGTCGACCATTTGTAGCAGACGCAAGTATAAGTGTTGTACTTCATTTAAAAAAGAACTACAGGCACCTTTCAAATGCACAAATGTCTTTAAAATGACAGTGAATTACAAATGGCATAGTTTTGGCATGTTTTAACATAACAAATGTAATATGGATTAAGTTGAATGTTTCAGAGAAGGAAAGAATTCAAATAATACATAAATTGATGTAGCTGATATTTTTTTACGACTTTGGCCGGCCAAGAAAGACAGGGATTTGAAAAGAACTATTGCCAATCAGTTTTATTCGTACATAGAAGAGAAAATATCAGACTTCTGCATTATTTTCTTTGTCAGGGCAGTAGAAACTTTCTTTTATTATTTCTCTTAAGACAAAAAAGTCACTTTTTCTAATAACCCCACGTCACTTTTGTGCAGTAATTACAACATGGGGTCAAATATCTCACAAAGTGAAAATTAGTAACAGTACCAAAAAAAAAAGTTCGGGTTGCTGCCCCTTATCTAGCAGGCTATGGATGAACTCACTGCATACGGATAGTTGATGGGACAATGATGTTCACTATAGTGTTTAACAAGAAGAATGCGAAAAACAACATGTAAAATTTTCACTATAAGAAGTATTTCACTGATATGCGCATAATCCGTAGAAGTAGAAGGTACTAAATATGTTTGTGATTTTATTGCCTTGATATTGACAGAAAATTAAAAATGCCTTCTTGAAAAAGGTTTCACCTGCATCTGCCTCTCTGATTTCGAGGAAATACCCGTTTTCATTCAATTAATTACCGGTATTGCATACGATGTTCGAAGTGTAGTTTGTATCGAAAATCAATTACGGAAAAATGTGCAAAGTCTGTAACCATATTTAACCATATTTTGGCGTCGCAATTTTAGTAAAAAGTGTGGACATTAGATGAGCTTATACGGTATGTCCCTAAAGAATTTTGAATATTGAGACTACCTATGGCTTTGTTCTATATATAAAATATTATCGTCTCAAAAATACTTTTAGTCTTCTTATATGGCCTTGATATCGAACGTAGGCCAATTTCTGAATATAGTTTCAAACAACCCAGACTTATTCGAATGTTCGTAGTGATTTTTATAATTAATATTAAACATATAAATTTATTTTCAGAATTCAACATAAACATTATATAAATCGTCTAATACTTTCAAGTATACAAATTCTGAAGTTATATAACAGACGACAGTTAGTTAGTTAGAGTTTCTTCGCCTCATCAAATAACAGGAATTTGAAATTTTGTCACACAAAATAAAAACATTTTTTTATTATATCGCTAATTGAATAATTTATTTTTGTTGCAGGTAAGGTGACACGCAAGAACAATTTTCCATTTGCTCCTGGTGGTTGCTGTTACCACCCATTTAGTTCATTTTATCTTATCTTAGCTCCTGGTGGTAAGTATTTATCTTAGTTTATAAGAACGTTGCCGATGCGTATTTGCGTTTGATTATAATATGATTTATGTTGTAACTAAACAATCCGTACTATGTCCAAAACAATCAACCTTTGATTTGAAAATTACTAACAAAGGCTTTTGGGGAAGTATTTGTTTGTACCATTTATCAGAACACAACAGCATGGTTTATATTCTGCAAATTATATTTAAATACCAACTTGCAAACTTATTTATTCTGCTGAAGTTTTTATTTTCTCTAAATTTTTACAGTTTCAACTTCAGAAACACATTCTGTGTTAGTAAAAATGTAGCAATGTTTCTGACAAATTTAATCATCGCGAAAAAATGAAAAATGAGAAAAAGAAGGAAATTGTGAATTAGAAAGATTGGTCGACATGGTTCGAGTAACCAATGAGAAAATAAAAATTGAGTGAAGTCGAAAGATATATACGCATAGTTTGGACGTGGATATCTGTCAGAGAAACTGCAGCAGAATTTTAGTATTCGTCACATCCGTCCATGGACCATTCTACGTATATCTCCCCCAACCCTTTCTCCCAAACCTTTGAAACGAAACTCTGCCACCACCGAGTAGATGAAAAAAGGAACATTTTAGTAGGATATAACTTCCCAAACCTCCTGACTGAAAACCTCCCCAGAACACCCCAACCAACCACCCAACCTTTTCCCTGATGTTCGGTTCCCTAGCCAGACACACGACTGATTTCCGCGAAATAAAGCTTTCTGAATGTTTCATCAAGCCCGTAATTGGAAGGATTAATTCCTCAAATCCGGGAGACTTGCAATTACACCGCAAGCATGGTAATATATATATATATATATATATATATATATATATATATATATATATATAAAGTGTGTGTGTGATGCTCTCTTTCTGTCTTTCTAGTGTACCATCTCTTCCCCCATTCTAAGCACCTTTACCCTTTCTCCCCTATTTGCCATCCTTCTCAGTTGCAAAATTGTGCACACCAACAACCAACTCCTCAACACAGATATTTTGACTTCCCTTTCTCTCCCACCTCTGCTTTATCCAAATACAGATATCCAGCTACTCACAGGAGAACACATATACAAATACATATGCATATGGCTGCATTCACACAGACTCAAAATATATACTCACAAAATCAGCACACCAAGGGTAACAGATCTTAATTCTTCAACTCCACGTTTCATCTGCTTTTTTTTTTATTTTTCTACAAATTTGCTAACCAACCTATATATGATATATCTTGTCTCCAAACAAACATTCCCACTCCCTCCAACCTTCTTTTCTGTGTAAGTCATCCAAATCCAATTCTGTATTTAACCTCATTTATTGGATCACATCAGCAGAGTTGTGTTTTCTAGTGGATACGTTGTTTAGGCATCCTTCCAGAATAAGTATTTTGTTTCGCTACAGAAACAAACCCACAGTCACGATATATATATATATATATATATATATATATATATAGAGAGAGAGAGAGAGAGAGAGAGAGAGAGAGAGTGAGTGAGAATCAGGCCATACTATATTTTTCGAGTTGAGAACAAGACTCTTTTCAATTTGTGATGTGTTGTATTTTCGAAAACGAATGTGTAAGCCTAACAATCCGTGGAAAATTAAAAGCAAAAAGAAGGGCAGTGAGCGAGAAAAATTGTTCAACATTTAGCTCTTGTAGGTCCACTTGCATCATATACCTTTATTTTACTTTTTTTTTTTTTTTTTATCCCTTGTGAATTGAAAACGTTTCCCTAACTTCAGTCAAATTTCACAAAAGCACGTTTTCGAAGTTCAGTTCTTTTATTTTCAAATTGTGTTGATCATTTATAAATGAAAACCATTGAGCGTTTGTTATTCCGATCAGCACAAGAGAGATTCGTTAAACACGTCACAACAGAAAAGAAGAAAAGTAATGTTTTCTCAGAGTGTTCGATTGGTTAAACTAATTGAATTTATACGAAGTTCTGTCACTTGGTGATCATTTAAGATCACTTCATGTGATAAGTTTTCTCCTGGCATGGCTTAAAGTTTTACTATGAAATCTACAAATCTCCTAAATAAGTTATATTTCACATTACTTTCGCTTTTAACGCATATATACAATTGAGACAATGGCAGCAATAGTTTTCTCTCAGAGCGTCTCTGGTCCCCTTTACTCATTCCAGCAAATTATGGGTTTACCTGTAATTAAGATTTTAGTTCCTTCCATCTTATTGCCTCATGCGATAATCAGCGTTTTGAACATAAATAATAATTTGTAATCTTATGTAACATAAATTAAATGATTGAACTATAAATCTAAATAAGGTAAACGCACCAGTAATGGACACTTTAAGGACACTTTTCACCTTTATAATTTTTATCTCAAATACAGTTCAAATGTATTGGTCAATTGAGAATGTTACACGTTCTCCATGCTTTCTTATCATGATTTCTACCCATTACTTTCATTAACATACACTATTTGAGAGTAAATCACGTTTTCTGTCTAACAATGTTTTTGTACCAGTGATGGACACGGAAAAAGTTGGATGATCCAGTAATGGACACCCAGTAATGGACATACTGTTTAACTCAAAATTAGTTAAATAATTATTGCTGGTGTTTCGAATATAAGTACTAAACAAGATTATATGTTATTTTGAGTTAACCCAATAAATGCTGTTCTTCTACTATCTGATCGTTTCATAGAATTACACTGAGTGATCATACCGAAGGTCCTGGGCTCGAAAACAGCGGTCGACCATCCTTACTGATGCTTTAACAGGTTTTTTACTCAGTCATACAAGGTAAATGCCCTGATGGCACCTTCAACTTAGACCTGACCGACTCCTTCCCGCTTCCTTTCCCTACCCTTTCCCGGCCTAAGCCATAGGTTGATTGTGGCGATAAAAATGCAGATTCTAAGTTGTGATGAATAGTGTTCATTAATGGGCATCCCAGTGTCCATCATTGAAAAAATGGGACCAAATAGTTCCTTGACAAATTTATGGTCATCAAGAGTAAATAATGATTCCCAAGTTGATATAAAACAACTAACAGAATTATAATTTCGCCGTAGGAGTGGCGGAGAGTTTAGCGCGATCGCTTTCTGTGTGCGTGGTCATGGGTTCAATTTTCGCTGAAGGCCATTGAACGAAGTGGTTCGGAGCCCACTTGACCAAAACCTGTAAGTCTCATTAGTAGAAGCTCACTAACTCGCTTAGGACGTTGATGACAACTAAATCAATCAAGGATTTTAATTTCAATACAGCAATGAAGAGTGAGTGTCCAAAACTAGACAAAAACTGACTTTGCCATACCGGTAATTGACACCCCCTGTTTTGCATAACAGATCTAAATTATAGCTGGTTTGGCGATTTATATGGTTGAAACAAGGACATTTCATAACACATAATAGTGCAGAACAACAAAAGTATTAGTTATTGTAATTTCATGAATAGAGAACCAAAGTTCTTACCTTAATCACCTGCTTAACAGAATGCATGAAAGAATAGGTGAGACCATGGAACAGATTTCAAAATCATGTCAGAAATATTAGATGTAACCAATGACGAGCGAATCATATTCAGTGACATCACAACATACTATATTAAATTCTCCCACGTGGGTGAAATGATTCCTGCTCTTAAGAGACTTTTAGTTTATAACTTTTCTCTTCAAGAGTCTATTACTGATACACTGGTGTGTTTACCTTATTTTCTGTTAGGTTCCAGATTCCCTCTAACCATCCTATGAATTTGGTCAGAATCGCCTCAAAAGTATAATTGGTGTGAGCAACAAGTGCTTTCTAATTACAGCCATAGGTCATAGAGTGTGACGTATGCTTTTTGAAAGACCATCACAATATTATGTATATGTACAGTACCTATTTGTAAGTGCCAGTTTGTCTATAAACAGGATATTGACGAATGGGTTGCATGCTCTTTTTCTGAACGCCTTGTCTTGGATTGTCTTGGATGTAGCTCTCTGTTAGTCCATTGAACGCAATGATTCGGAGCCAAATTTAACAAAAGCCCACAAGCTTGTTTTAGTCATTAATAACAATCTAAACAAACAAAATATTCGCTGCCCACTACTATAGGCCCTATGTAACTTTATCAGAAATGTTAAAGATTCCCTGTTTGATCCTTCTTGAAACTGCGACCATGTGATGATAACAATGTTTCAATAGACAGAATACGTCTTTTGGAAATGCAATACATTGTGGTTTCATTGAAACATTGTTACCTTGAGCTTCTCTTCAATATGTTTGATACATAATGTATCAACGTAATGTACATAACATGATTTACTTCTGTAATTATATTATAAGTTAATAAGAAATGACCTGTAACAGAAATTACTTGCAATACGAAAGACAAACGGGATATACAGCGGTCAGCGGAGATTAGATATTCTGTCAGTTTGTAAAATAGTAATAATTAGATAATAATCCACAAATATCCAAATTTGAATCGAAGGCTTTAAATTAGAAAGTTAATTATATAATGCACTTTATAATCTCATTGATAAGATAAAGATAAAATGAATTTTATTGGACGGTAACAGCACTATGGCTTACGCCCATCCCGAATAATCTCATTGAAAATTATTCACTTCGTGATAATAATTCAGGTGGAATTCGATTACAAAGTTCATGTTTTTCTGTACCTCATTTACCCATAATTATCTTACTCTTGTTAAAATTGATTTATTCTTTATTAATGAGAGACTTCGAGAGAAACTTTACCCTTTTCCGTGTTAAAATCATGTGTTAAAAAAAATAAAAACGTTAATATAATTCAATCAAATCCCTGATGAGCTTCCGAAGAAGCAGCAAATTGCAAAAGTGAATATGAAAAAGATGGCATCCTGATTACTACAGATGTTTGAAGAATCTATTACCAACCGACTTAATTACTTCTTGCATGTCGTGGAAATGATTGTTTTCTTGACCTTCTCAGCTTCCACTTTTTCATTCACCCCATTTTTGTTCTTTATCCTTCATTACTCTTTCTTTCTCCCTTGTTCATTTCTTAAATGATGAGGACAATAAAAGAAGATATTTTTTATTCTTTTTCTTTTCATTTTATTTTCAGAAAAAGTGTTCTCATTTCCTCCATTCTTTTGTGTATTTCGTTGTTTCTTTTGGTATTTGCATTTAGTCGTTTTCTACTAGCAATTGTATTCTTTTGTACGACAGTTTTTATCTTCTTTTTTTAAAAAAAATGTACTGAATGACCTTTTTTTTTTTGCCCTCCACCCTTTTTTTCAATGCAACAGACCCTTGGGCCTTCCATTGAATGAGAATTTTGCCCCTTTGTCCGCCACCTTTCCCCTCAAGTCAGCTTATTTGTCATCATACGTCTTAATTAAATAGTTCGACACCCCCTCCTCCATATTCCTCATTTTAACCCTCCGTTGCTTTCTTTCCGTGTCTGACAAAAACCTCAGTAATGATTGCGCATGGGGCTTGTTCGTCTTTTTTTTTATTAATCTCTTCTTTTCTAACTTACCTTTTCTTTACCTCACATTACACTTTCATCTTTTGTTCATTGTTTATCATTCCTTGATTGTCTTGTCTTAAGATAGGAGAAAGAACAAAATATTTAGTCCTTTGTATGTAGCATCGATAGGTTATTTTTTTCTGAGTGGGTTTCCTCAAAACGGCTGTCATTTGTTTTAAATATATTACATGGTTATTTCCAAGGAGAAGTGTGATATTTAATTACAAGCTTGTCATGTTATCACAATTATTTTTGTATACTTTGAATCCATGCTGATTTTCTTAAACTTCAGAAATTGCTATAATTGCAGATACTGATGTATTGTTTGTATTAGTTCTAATGGTTTACAAAATAAGTATTAACGAAATGATCACGTAAATAGATTCATTGAATATTCTTTACACATAAACTGTTGGTTATCTGCACTTATTTAGTATCAACAATTATTCAGAAAGCTAATTCTACTTTGAAACAATTACCATGTACTGCCTTACGTGAGTGATAGCAATTTTTATCCTTTTGGCCGTTTGTAAAATAACAGTCTCTGCGGTGGACAAAATGTAAAGATAGTCTACTAGGACAGGACACTTATCTTAATTCTCAAAGAAATTGTGTAGCCTATATAGAACTCAGTGACGTAGCGTGTCTTTGCGTGGCTCCTCTCGCAGAATCAAGAGTAGGAGACCAAATTTTGAAGTACGTGACAATGATAATGATCACAATGATAATATAGTAGTAATAGCAGTTAGTGTTGCCACGAGACGAGACGAGATGAGATTTAATGCCGTCTCACCTCGTCTCGTGCAAGTCGTGTCTCGTCTCGAAAAGATGTGCTTGTTTCGTCTCGTCTCTTCTCGTAAAATACTGCAACATATCATGCCACCGAAAAGTAAAATGTAGGACGTTGCACCATGCTGATCAAGATACAATGAAGTTATTACCCAGGCTACACAAGACGAGGATGTGCAGCGGTGGGTTAGTTTTAGAGCACTCCCCGCTGGTGCGAGTGGTTGTCGGCTCGATCCCGGCTAGTGCCATACGCTTCGTGGAAGACTAACATCCCTCCAAGTCAGGAGGCGTCAGCATTTGGTCGGCGAAGGTCGGTCGACGAGCGAGCCGACGGGCGGGTTTTGGGCGGGGTTACACCTCTATGTCGACCCCGACGGCGGCTCGGAAGATGGTCCGACAACACCGACGACGGCCCGGAAAACGTCCTGACGACTAGTTGCCACTTATGGATGGCGCAGACCATTCCTCGACTACTATTTGGTCGGTCCGCTGTCGGGGTCGGCGTTTGACTTGCTGGGATCGAGTGTGTGTATTTTCTCTGGGTACTTCCGTATGCTCCCACTTTCTTTATGCCACTAATTCTCCCATCATCATCCATTCGGCCTGAGCCAAAGTTGGTTAAATGCCTTAAAGGTAAGTTCAAATAAAAACAGTTTAGTTCTTTTCGAATTTCGATAAAATATCGAATTTACTTACGCGTCTGTTAAATTTCTTGCGTGCATTCGAAGTAGAGGCAGACGTTGAACAAAGAGATCGATCGTTCGGTTTCTGCACATATTCTGCATCACTTGAAAAGTCGCCCGAATCTTCTTATTCAGCAATTGACGATACTTCCCTCTGCTTTGTTTGTTTCTTAAAACTGCAGGTCTTTACAAACCTTTTGCGATGCTCATTGAAATAATCGTAAATGTTAATATATTATATATATATCTACCGTTATATTTTTTAAAATATTCAGGCATACAGTCTTTGTCATTAGTCACCATCTCTAGAACCTTCCAAACAGTCTGCCTACACTACATCCACACTGCACTTATAATTCTATAAACACGTATAATTTTGATAATATGTAGGAAAAACCAAAGATGCATGGAGCTGTTGATGTTTGTAATCACTAATTATTGTTAATTTCCATTTAGAGGGTACAAAAATCTTTGATATTTTGATAAATATACACAAGAAATTTCAGAGCCGTATCATCTCTACGACTCCATGTTGCCATTTTGGCAGGCTGGCTCTCTCACTCTGCTTTAGTTTTTATTTGTTGGTCGACTCCAGTGATGCCAGTTTCTAAATCGAAGTTCCCCATCAGAAGGCTTAAAATTTCCTGTTCAGAGCCGAAAATTCCCGCAACTATATATAAAATTTGTCTGCTAAATTTAAAACAAAAAAGTTCTTATTACTTACCGTAATAGCGTCCAATGATGATTTAATTTTCACCTCAGTAGTCATCATTTTTCAAAACTCATAATTAATATACATGTTCACAATGAAAGTTTACTTCAAGAAAATGCACCATTGTGTCACGCGAAAAACTCTGCAACTTGAATTTCCCTAGTTTTCACTCGATTTTTATGTTACAGCACTTCGTTTCGTTCTAATAAAGCATCTATTTTATTTTCGCCTGGTGTTTCACACCTTTCGAAAGTTTTGTAATTCGCTTTTACCGCATATTAACTGCACGTGGTGAAGGAATCGGGTATGCCCTGCAATCACGTTTAAAAATCTTTATCTTCGAGCCACTCCTTGTTGAACGTTTTCGTTTTGATCGCCTTTTAGTACCTAAAGAGTTCATAATTAAAAGTAATCTATGAAGAATACCGCCTAACAAACTTGTAAAATTCGCTCCAACAACAGCCAGAAATGCACATAAATACACCGAATTCAGAAAGAGATTTAAGTCTGCACCTTACAAGGCTCAAAAACAGCCAAATGAAGTGACCTGACATCTTGATTATTTAAAAGAACGCAGCTTGAATTCTATTGAACTTCAGACCAAGCGGCTCTAGTTAGGATCAAAGTTGATGGTTTACACCTGCATCAACAACCCATATGTACTTCTCCTCTCCCCCTCTCACTTACTCTTTGTTAATGTGTGTGGACTATGTTTCTTTGTGTGTGTGTATGTGTGCGTGCGTGTGTATGCCTCTTTTTTATTTTAGCGGCGTTTCCTTATTTGTCACACAGCACCGCAGTTCTTGAGTTTTGTAAAACCAAGAAGTTCTTTAGGGCTATTTGCCGGCAGGGTGGCCAAGCGGTCTGCAGCGGTAGGCCATCGGCTCGAAGATCCCGGGTTCGAGTCCCGGAAGGGGCATGGGTGTGGATTTTAACAACTAAAGGCGAATCGTGACGGGCCGAAGTGCAAAGCTACTAGACTGGCCCATATCAAAATAAATTGTTTAAAGTTTTAGGGCTATTAGAAAGTACCTCCATGGAGCAATCTACATAGAAGTCACCCTTGGTAGCTCCTTGAATACAGTACAGTACAAATATAAATTTTAAAAAATGAGTATGAATGCACAAAAGACCCGAGAGAGCATTGTCCGGTTTGTCCTCATCCAACATATGGTTGTAATTTTCGTGGCTCATCATAATACACTCCCGCACCTTGAATTTCCTACCTCCGCACTCATTTTTCAGAAGATCAACCTCTCCCCACTCCTCTGTGCTTTCATTGCTACAGGTGCAGGGAACAAACCATGGAGGGTGTTGGCTGCACAATAAAATCAAGTTTGGAGGCGTCTGTCCGTCCAAAAATGTGAAAAGACGAAAAGGAGAGAAGCAAAGAAAGTGTGTCTGAAGGAGACAGAGAGAAATGAATTTTCCATCTATTATTTTAGCACCTTCCCAAATTTCCCGTTTCTTGCCACATTTAGCAAAAATAAACCTCTTTCCCGTAAGACCGTTGAATTTCCACGGGAAATTTCTTACCAACTGGCTTCGCTGCTCGACTCATGTTTCTCTCCTTCGAAAGAAGTAACAGATCACAACAAACTGTATATGATCTCACTACGCAACACGATCACAATCTTTCAAGAACGGTTGTTTAGTTTCGACTTAACTAATAGTAAATTATTAAGAGAAGAAACGAATATTTGTCAGTGCGGTCGGTACAATCCAAAGGCACGCTTTCTCCCACTTCTTCCGAAATACAGTGTAACTCGGTTATTGCGACATCGGTTACAACGACACCTCGCCTATAGCGTTAGGTATTCTGTGGTACCAACATATTCCTCATAATGGTATAAATCTCGGTTACAACGACATTCTGTTATAACGACACATTCCAAACCCGTGGATGTCGTTATAACCTAGTTCTTCTCTTCTTTTATAGTCTATGGCTCCAGTTCAGCAAATAAGGAGACCTATGTGACTTTCCGATTTCAAGAAAGGCTTAGATTCGGATAACATCATCAAGCAATAAAAAAAGCTAAATTTTATTATCAAATCCAGCAACCTTTCAAAACTCCGTACCGAAAAAGGTTGACACGTTTCTGTCTTTGTTCGGAACGAGAAAGACCATGAGTACCATTTGTAAGGATCATTAAAAATAAATTTTAGATATTCTCTGTTCTTTGTAGGATAGCGTTAATTTGAAGTAATAAACGCTAATATAGATTTCCAAGGCAAATATTTTATTCCGAGTGAATACATTTTTAAACAATGAAATAACTCTGTTTGGATTTTCGAAACACGAGACGAGCATTTCGCGAGACGTCTCATGGTGGCAAGATTTTTTTATGCCACAGCGAGAAGCTCTTTCACGGTCATAGTGATATTGCAGCCAAATGTTTTCCTATTTTTACTTCCAGCTGTCCGAGTAAGAACATTGACTTGTATTTTTCTCTCTCTTGCTGTATCTCCGTGCCCAGTCGTACTCCATTTCGCAGTTCGACCGCCAGGCGTCACCCTTTTCCGAACCCAATTCATATGACTGACTAAACGGGATTCTCCCGATTTTTTCGAGAAGAAGATGGCTAATTTTGTTATCAACAAGATAGAGAC
>JAGDQP010059760.1:0-12321 GCA_022664845.1 Lepisma saccharinum | reverse complement strand
TTATCTGTTGTCGTTCGAGGAGTAGAACCCACTATCTCAGACGAAGAAGCAGAAGCAGAACTGAAACTAGAAGGACACGTGATCACCAAGTGCATCCGGATAAAAACAAAAACTGGCGGTCCAACATACATGATACGGGTCTTAACTAATGACCAAGAAACTATTGATGAACTTCTCACCCGCGGAGCATTCATTTATAAACGACGGTACAGGGTAGAACCATCGCACACTCCACCTCCGATACCTATCAGGTGTGAAAAGTGTCAAATGTACAACGCACATCCAACAGCAAAATGTACAAACACCACCAAATGCGGTTACTGCTCCGGCGCACATCTCACGAAAAGCTGCCCAAACATGCAACAGCCTCCTAAATGCACCACTTGCAATGAAAATCACCCCACTTTTAGTTATAAGTGTAAAGCCAGACCTGCTCCTGAACCTGATAAACCAGAACTAATAGTACCCATACGGACTACCGAAACACCTACTCAAGAAACACCACAAATCACTTCTGTATACCAACCTATCACGATCGATCAACTTCTGGCCTTCATAACAGTTGTTCTTCAAAACATTCATCCGTTTCAACGTCATCATGTTCTACATCAAATCCAGTACGCAGCAAAAACAACTCTTCATGTTTCCTTCAATGCCACATACTCAGGTCCATATGCACATTTTCATGCAAACGCTCAATCAACAGAAGTCTAAGCTACCAACATCCAACCAGCAAATATTACGTGTGTTCATGGCTATGATATTTCTATTTCTCAACATCCGATCTCTACAAACTCACAAACCCATATTTGAAACTCTACTACTCGAAGAACAGGTCAACACATTCATACTCAATGAAACACACCTCAAACCATCTGACAGCTGTCAAATATCACGGTACCACATGCTTCACCATGATAATACACATATAGCACAACGAGCCAATGGAGGAACAGCAATTGGTTTCTTTCCAAAAATCGCCTATCGCCAACACAATCCCGACATACCCCACTTACCAGAACACCTAATTACTACCATCTATTATCAACAGCTATATATTACAGTTGCCACCATCTACATTAGACCTCACCAGCCTATCCCCAATTCATTCTTTACCTACATTTCTAACAACCATAAAAAATATATCATCATGGCAGATATCAATATACACAGTAGAACGGACAAAGAAAAATCCGATTTCTACGACTTCATAAATCTTCAAACTACAGGTATTATCCACCCAATTTCGAAACCAACACGACCATGTTCTAACACAACTCCAGACGTAGTTATAACATCAATGAATCTTAGTCCCAAATGTACAATAGAAGTTCTGGATCTCATAGGCAGCGATCATGCACCGGTTAAGCTCAAACTACAGTTAACAAACAATAACAACAACGCCTCCAATTTACAACCCAGAACAATCTTACGCTTCGACCGCGCAGATTGGGATCAATATCGGCAATTTATTCAAACGCGAATAGAAACACTCGCCCCCCCAGAAACAGAAACCGAACTCCATCATGCCATTGATACTGTAACTTCTACTATCCAAGAAGCTTCCGAAAAATATATTCCTACCAGTCAAGCAAACAGTTTTCGACCCAACCTACCTCCACAATACCTCCCACTCATCAAACGCTCCAGAGAACTCTACAGAGATTACCAACGAATACAAAATCCAGACTCTCTCAGATTACATAGACAGCTACAGAGAACTGTTCATAACTACCTCAAAGCATATAAATTACGACAATGGGCTAAAACATGTAACACTCTGGCAGAAACCGCACACCCTACAAAATACTGGAAACGGTTTAATATACTCACCGGCAAATATTCTAAACCACATTACCCCTTACTGCGTCACGACCAAGCACTGCACACCGACAAAGATAAAGCTGACGCCTTCGCCGACCACTTACAAGAAACCTTCACTCCCACTATCCCTTTCAATCCTTTTCGACACCATCCAGCAGACAGAATCAACATAGCCTCCCCTCAGCTACAACCAAATCACAACCATATCCTTCCAAATCATCCTCTAACTCTACCCATAACACAGGACGAAGTCATACAAACCATCGCCGCCAAAAGAAACACAGCGCCAGGCAATGACAAAATCACATACCGTCATCTTAAAGAATCTCCAATCATTCTCCTCAATTTCCTCGCTTCCATCTATACATTCATCCTTCGAACAGGTATCATCCCTCCCGATTGGAAAACCTCTAAAACATTAATGTTCCTGAAACCCAATAAAACCCCCAATTCCGTCTCTTCCTATCGACCAATCCAGCTAACTCCAACCTTAAGTAAAACCTTGGAAAAGATCCTTGTCCAACGCCTTCATACACATCTAAAACTCCACAACCTCCTCCCATTGCACCAAGCCGGATTTCGACCCAACTTTAGCATTTCTGACCAACTACTTCGTCTTACAAACCAAATAACTATCCACTACAATAAATCCCTCCCCTCTTGCCTTACCCTCTTTGACCTAGAAAAAGCATTCGATAAAGTTTGGCATCGATTCTCTTATACAAGCTCCAATTCTTCCAACTACCCGTTTCCTATCTCCGTTTCATTTTCAACTTCATCTCCACTCGTCTAGCCTACATTAGTATCAATAATACCCTTTCCCACCCCATATTTCTTCATTGTGAAGTTCCACAAGGATCCGCTCTATCACCACTCTTATACCTATTGTACGTAGCAGATTTCCCTCCGCTTCCTCCAAACATACATCTATTTCAATATGCAGATGACACCGCCTTTCTCGCACTAAGCAACACTATCCAACACATCAATAGAACCATGAACGAAGCAATCAACATCTTCACCTCGTGGTGCAGTAAGTGGGGTCTTACAATCAACTCACGGAAAACACAAACGATCGTCTTTTTACCCCCTAAAAAACGATCCCGTATCCGACGCAATCCTGCTCAATTAAACCTGACAGTTCTTCATGAAAACATTACGCCCACTAAAACAGTAACCTATCTAGGCCTCACCTTCGATGAACACCTTACCTGGCGCCCACACCTCCAAACGGTCATCAGTAAAGCCAAAAACAGAATAAACCTCCTCAAACGTCTGACAGGTACAACTTGGGGCCTAAAACCACACACAGTTCTCAATACATACAAAGCATTCCTACGACCAGTTCTGACATATGGATATACAGCATGGATCAACGCAAACCCCGCCATCTACAACAAACTTCAAATCCTGGAAAGACACGCCCTTCGCATTGCCTATCGAATTAAACTACCCAGTCCAACACAAGAGCTCTACAATAAACTAACAATCCCCCATTTACTCTATCACCTAGAATCGCTACGTTTAAGGTACACACGTAAGCGCTTCGACACTCAACACCCACTCTTCACCGATATTATTCGCACACAATTAGAACACGACAGACAGTTCACTGAAAATACACAACTTTCTACACATCTAACGATATACCATTACACGCTTCCTCCCGATCACCCAGACGAACCCTTCATCTCACAATTTCGCCGACTCCATCCGCCTCATTATGTCTCACCGTCATATATTGCACAGTAACCATTTCGAACGTATAGGGCCCATCTGTCTCCATCATGGCCTAGAGCAGCCCCTAGGCCGGAAGATTATCATTCATTTGTCTTAAGTGTGTCAAAGTGTTGTGGCGTCGACCGCACCTCACATCCATCCTTTCATGCACCATCACATTATCATTTACTTAATATTCCCACCATTTAAATGATTATGAGGAAAACTCATAATATCCTCTGATGAGAAATAAATAAATAAAGTGAAAGATAAACTAAAACCACATAGACCTTCCACCTCGCAAAAACAAAACCTTAATTCCATCAACTTCCCATCCCAGATAGAGGGTGTAGCCCTTTGGGGGAGCTAGCTTCGGCTAGCAAAAAAAAAAGAAGAAAAAACTTCAAACTGGAGGTGCAACTTATATAGTTAAATGTTTTGTCTTTAACCCTCTGAATAAATACTTTTCTTTTGACGCCATAGACGTTTTGGAGCATTTGTTTGTGGTTGCGGTGGCTGCTTTAAGCGCCGTGAAATTACTTACGAATACCTCTAAAAATACAGTTAACGTAGCCTCACTACGGTGTAGCTTTGGGGCATGTTTTTAGATAGTGATTGGTCATTCTACAACCTCGAAGGTAACCTATTTGACGACCCTGAAGATTAGCCGGAGCAAAGCAAGAAGACAGGAAGGTCTCGTTACAGTAAAGATAAAAAAAGCAGTCGCACAGCAGCAACAAGAGGACTATACAGAACAAAAGAGACCCATTACATAGTATCATTATATGTGAATTTTATATTTTACATATTTCGTTATTTGTTACATGTTTCGTGTTGATTTAACATAAACCTACATATTTTGCAATATTCTTTCTAAACTTTGCTTTTCGACCACTTTTTAAAGATGTCCCACGGGGCAGAGAAAGATTCAAGATTGTCAGTATATCCACGGTGTTGTGAAACAATATCGACAAAACTATTCGACACTTCAAACATTCAAGTATCCAACCGATCCACGAAAATTCCCCAAATGAAAATTTATATTTTTACTTTTGACCAGCTTTTTGGGATTTCGGGTCAGTGTTTAACGGTGATAAATTCGAACGACCAATGCTTTGAGATTTTAAAACGCAAATTATGTGACTGAACAGCTGGAGAGAGTTGATCACTACCACATCGTTATTAATTTTAAGGAATTTCCGAGGCAGAAATTGGAGTGACACGATCTCTTCGGCCAGCTTCAAATCTTCGTAACTCTGATTCATTTGGTTAATACCTACTTGCTTATCTTGTTCACAGTCTGTTGTTTCATTTGATATAAGGCCAGTCGCTATAGATATTAGTTCTTCGGAGATACCTTGTGCTAGAAAGGGTGAATGGATGCCAACTGACAAACCACTGGAGGAAGGTGGAGCCACTGAAGTAGTATTTATATCAATTTCTTTCGCCGATTTACTTGCAACGTTATAGGTTGCACTAATCGTCCATATTGGTGACCTACTAATTATGTTAGTTCTAGGCTAATTCGAATGAAAATGATTATAATTTTGGTTTTACCGATTGGAATTCGAACCATCAGGCACGAAAGTAATTTGGGGTAATCTAATTCGTTATTAAATAGTTTATAGAGGAATATCATACTTTCCAGTATTCTTCTATGCCATAGTTCATAAAATTGAAGTTAACATTTAGTGAGTAAGTATTATTTCTCTGGGAATAAACTCTTGCTCCCTTGTACGTTAAATACCTCAAGAATGTTAAATTGAAGTTAACATTTAGTGAGTAAGTATTATTTCTCTGGGAATAAACTCTTGCTCCCTTGTACGTTAAATACCTCAAGAATCTCGCTTGAACTCTCAAGTTTTGGGAGATCGACTTTGGTGGGTGGGCTCCATTATGTAGTTTCATAATGGACACCCAAAGAGTATATGCACCCTCATTGATTTTATTACTGGGTTAATTCCAAAAGTTTAGAATCTATTTGTAAGTTCAAATCTCAAAGAAATTCTAAGCTAAGTTTCCTTTTGATTGGAGCCCAAGTTTTACTTCCTTCCAAATTCTTGTATTTCTTTGTCCCGCAGCGTGTATCGGAAAACGTGAAACGCTTTTGTAGCTGTAGAAGAACTCATCTTGTTCCTTACCCCATCAAAAGCTGAACCATGGTTTCTTTATTCTCAGAGACGCTCGCAGTCTTTCAGAAGTAGTTACGAACAATGTTTGCTATGGAAAATAAAGAGAGACATTTTTGTAATTTACACAAATAGTGTCATATATTTTGAGGAATAAAGTAGAGAAAGATACTATTTGTAAAAGTGTCGAAAATATCCCACAAAGTAATGTCGGGTTTGCCCCAAAACACTTAATATTAGAAATATAATTATTCTTGAACTTTGTATCATTGACAAAAGGAAACGAAACTACTTGCGCACACACAACGTTTATCTTCTGGTAGTGGGTAATGAGTTCAAACTTCATGATCAACACTTGTTCATAAAATCTTAAGAACTGAATCTTGTATTTTAGAACAAGGTCATTTTAGTAATGTTTTGTGGACAACTTACCTTCAAATACGATTCTAATCCTTCACAAATGTAACACAGAAACTCATAACTCAGCTCAGAGATTCAGTACTCTGCAAAGTCTCCTCCTCGACTATCGTTAATTTCACGAGCTGATTATTGTGCACTCTACAATGTTCCAAGCAAAGAAGTGTCGGGATTCCCCAAATATCGGCAATAGACCAAATGACTATATCGATCAACTGCGTAGTCCATTTTCAAAAGCACCTTGTCCACAAAAATGTTAAATTGAGATATTGTCATTATTAAGCGCACTTAATTATTTTCTAACCCATTAGTAAGGTTTCGCGTTTCCAGAATATCTGAAAGATCATTTAATTATCATAAGAAAGTAAAGAACAGAAATAAAAATTAACAATAATTTTTTTATATATTTTAGTTTTCTCAATCTTGTTTTGAAAAAGAGACAAAATTTGGTAAACTAAAGCCTCTACCATTATTTCTAAAATATTTGTGACTGCAATTTTACTCTGGCTTTGAAAAATAGGAAGTGAATTACAAGTGTTATCGATTTCCCAACATTTATGGTTCTTGAACCAGGGCGGTTCTGGATATGGACTACACATTTCATATCTTCTCTAACTTCGTAAGTAAAAGTCGTTCAATTTCGTTTTGCTGTTTATTCTTGCGAGGAATATAATCATTAAAATTACTAATAAAATAAGGTATAACTTTTTATATGATTTTGCTTATACACTGTACATATAGTTTCTCTGTTCTATAAAGAAAGAGAGAAAAATATTTACGGTTCGTGTAAATTAAAGTTACTTTGTTAAGTCTTAGTTTTTGAAACAGAGTTTGCAAAACTGAATGGAATTGATAATTAAATTAAAATAATAATAATAATAATAATGAAACTGGTCAAGCAAAGTTATTAGTAGAAAGGGTCAGAAATTAAATAGAAATGAAATTTACTTTTCTGGCCACCGTGGAAATGAAAATTCCACAGAGCAAAAATCTCTTTAGGGATAAAGGGTTTTTTCTTCTAAAAATATTAAAGGTCCCCCTTTCAGTTGATTTTCACCCTTAATCATCATTCTTGCTGTGAACTCCGGAAGATGACAAAAAAAATCACCACAGAAAGTGCTGGAAAAACAGTAAAAAAGAGTCAGGAAGAGAGAGAGAGAGAGAGAAAGAGAAAAACTATGATTAGAATTGGAGGAGCTCCGCAATCCCTGGAACAATTAAAATGACGAAGAGAGTTATCTCCACAATTACGTGATTTCGGAATCTTCCCTTTAAATTTTTCCATCAGTAACAGTAGCAACCATGGCCCATTATCTCTAAATGTATTTCCCCTCAATATTTTTCTCTCTCCTGAAACTTCTGCCGTCGCAAATATTTCACAAACGAGACGTAAGGAATTCGTTTGAAAAGAACGGGGTTAATTAAAGTGATTTGGAAACGAAGTGACTAGTTGAATAAAAGAAGAGACAAAAATGCTAGAAAAATAATTTTCTCGGAGCAGACTCTTGATTTGGCACTACTTAATGTAAGGATTTGACAGCATAATGAAGTTAATACAGGGAACCTCAGTACGGACGGACGACTTTCCAAAATTGTTTATGCTGAAGTGAAAGATGTCATCTTATTGCTTCTTCGAAACCTCTTATTTGCAATGAAGTCACACACTTAAGCACAACATGAAACATTTTTACAAAAAACTGTCGTAGTTTTGTGATCTCAGGATGTACCTCGAAGATCGTTCGGAATTCATGACAAACCTTTTGTTCTGTCAAACCATGCAATAAGCTGGTCTGGTGGCTGAGAAGTCTGCGGCGGTAGGCCATAGGCTTGAAGGTCCCGGGTTCGAGTCCCGTCATTTGCATGGGTGTGGATTTTAATAGCTAAAGGCGAATCGTGACGGACGGACGTCCAACGTTACTAGGTTGGCCCATATAAAATAAAATACTTTTTCCCACCATGCAATAAGAAAACATGAGTTCAAATTTTGATACTACTTGCTGTAAGAAAATTACAGCATATGTAAAAGCTGTCAGGTGCTATGCTTGTCAGGTGCCAAAAGCATTAAACTTAGAAAAGCATATGCCATTTATCAGTTATCGGTATTACATTGTCACTTCTGCAATTGTTACTTGTAAGATTTAACTAACAGGTCAAACATTTCCTCCATCGGAAGCAATTACTAAGCTCAAACTCTTATGACCCAACCTGACAATTTCACTCATTGGTATTGTGTAATTAGAATCATTATATATTTGTAACGTATTTTTCTTCCCTCGTAGATATGTAACTATTGACACAAATAAAAAAATGCGTGTATTTGGTGTCTGTATCTCTCTCTCTCTCTCTCTCTCTCTCTCTCTCTCTCTGTGTCTGTCTGTGTGTGTGTGTGTGTGTGAGTGAGTGAGTGCATTTAGTATATAGGATTGTTTATTATTATCATTATCATTATTGTGCATTATTCTTTTATCATTTGTATTATATTTCGCTTATGTTACCAACATTGTATATTTCATGTAATTCTATTATTGTTGTATTGCCCTTACTAGTGGCTAATGTGCATTATTCTTTTTTTCTTATTGTAATATTGTAACCATACTCTTATGTTGACAAGGGTTAGGTGGCAGAGCAGCCATAGGCTGAACCTCGCCCGCTTCAATAAAGACCATTTCAATTCAATTCAATTCAATTTAAGAAAATGACTGAAAATAAAAATGGTTTAAGAATAAAGATTATACGAATGGACGACGTTCCTATCTACTATTGCAAATCGACATTTCAGGATTGTTGTTACTTACCTCTTATGGCGTATATCAGTGATGCCCAAACTACGGTCCGCGAGCCAGATCTGGCCCGCATATTTTGCTTTTCCAGTCCGTCACATTTGTTGCATCTGTTTATCATAAACATGTCGGAAGAGGGTTTTATTTTTCCTTAATCTACACATGAAACTAACTTTTCTCAATGAAAGACAGAATATAACCCATACGAATGACATAAACGTATGTTAAAAATTTACTAATATATCAAATAACTATTTTATTTATTTGATTTTGTAATATTAGATTTTAAAAGTTACAATTAAACGGCACGTACTGCTTGTATGCTATTTATGACTTGGTCGGTTTTAATGATTGTTTGAAACTGTTTTACGTATGTTACAATGAGTAAAGAGGATAAATTATTTATATATATCTATATATACACATGCCTCCGGACGGGATCTCTTTATCCTTTCGCTTATTTACAACCTTCGTACTCATTAACACTCTTATGTAGATCTTTACATTGGCTGCTTAAAAAAGCGGTCTGCAATACGGGGAGCAACCTGGTCTCGAGACCTATCTTTCGTTCCAACTCAGTGATTAAGAATCACTTAATCTTTGGGGTAGCGCAAAGATCACTAAAGATAATCCAATTTCATATCATGACATTGACTTACTTAATTAATTCCAACGAACTAGGTTGATTTGAAGGATCGAGCTCCAGCTGATCAGAATATACATATCCGAAAGATAGATTCCACCAAGCTATTGTCCCTAGCACTTTCGTTCTCCTCCCCACCTAAAAACCCTAACGTTAACTTGGTTCAAACCCTGAAAACCAAGCTGATTCGGTTGACTTGTTCACACGGTTTCACTTCCAATTTCTCACTTCTTCTGTACTTTGAGAAATCCAAATCTGTTTGAAACTTACATTTCATATATGAGGAGTAGATTTTATGCATGCAGCGTAATTTAATAAAACATAAAGATACGAGTTCATTAAAGGAATACTATATAAAAGTTTGTTTACAAAAATTTAGATGCGTCGACAACAGATGATTCAGCATCTCAACTTGCTTGAGATTCGGCCGTTTCCAACATTAATTTACTTTACTTTCTCCCGGCTTGGATTAGATCCCCAATACCTTCCCTGGGTTAAACACCCCATCAATTACGTCCCTGCACATCCTTCCGCTCGGGACCCGAACTCAGGACCAAACTCCCCACTGGGTTCTCTCACTAACATAAATAAAACGCTAACTAGCCTCATCGTTGTGCGACGAATCACAGCCAATCTTAACCACATTTTGTGCAAAGTAAATTGAAACAATTCGCGGTTACTTATTAAACTTCCGGCCTGCTGAAATTACGAAGACAACCTTGATACGCATGGAGCAAGAAATGCTCCCAAATGCAGATTCTTTATCAAGAGGCCAAGGATAGGTTTCCATAAAGTGTACAGAAAGTAGCAAAAGCTTTCTGTAAATTTATTTCTCAACACTGAGAATAATTCAATACTTCAGGTCCTTTCTGCTAAAAAGTACCTCGTTTAGGTTATCTTAATCTCCTCTACATCAAGCTGTCTGTGCAAATTTTTCCCTTGGTCACTAAACCTCACCTATGCCAGTTAGTAGATGTGGTGAGTTACTCGGACTTTTAAACCGGTTTCAAGCCTTCGCTACTAGATCTATCAGGCTGTGCTGGCAGCAGAGAGGGAGTAAAGGGATTGGGTATATCCTCCTGATCTATGGAGATCGTATATGTAATAATGGAGAAGATATGTATTAATCAAAGAATTATTATTTTAATTTTTTAAAATTAGTCCGTCACCATTTTGTTGTTTGTTGAAACGCTCGTAACTGAGGATAGGGTCCGCCGACGTTGTCGTGGAACCCGATATAAAGCCCCTATCGCGGAAAGTGTGGAACGCATTATATTAGAATACATTTAATGTAGTATATGGATATTTATTGAGGATTTTCATTTATTTTTTGGCGGTGGGAATCATACTGTTTTTGACGAAGAAAGCATTCGCCGTCATCGCGAAGCATACACATGATATGTCCTACACATGGAAGATCCCTTGCTCAACTAATTTTTCAGCTATATCTTTCGAGGTTTGGAGGTCACCATTGGCACATGCTCAGAGTTGATTGTTTGAAACGAAGAAACGCGTAGATTATCTTTGTATTGCATCTACGATCCTCGGGAAGAGGGGCTACAACTTGTATCGCACCTGTGCTGTTGAGGAGAAGGGAACTAGATGCTCGGTTCGTGTTTTTTTATAGTCTCGCATCTTCCCGGATGATCACTGGAATTTGACTATAAAGCTGGTTACAGAACCAGTTGAATCTCGTTAGTTACAAAATAGGTCATGACGTCTAAAGTTATTTACTTTTAAATTTTTTGTGCACAGTTGTGCTGTACTAGCAAAGATATGCATTTTTACGAAGATCGAGATGAAGATGAAGGCGATGGACCCTTGGCGGAATATGATTCCCGTATTTACTGCAGTGCATCTATTGCGAGTTTAGAGGTAGAATTTATTGCAGACATTGATGAAGAATATTATGTTTCTAGTGCTGAGGAAACTAATAGAGCCGTGCAGGTCATTGAAGTTTCATCTACCACCATGTGTTCTAATGAAATTGAAAATTCATGAGGATGTGTGAATTATACGATTGATGACAAATGTACTTTTCAAGCTATTGAAAATTGGAAATATAAAAACTATTGTCCCTTATTGTGTAGTGAATGTTTCTATAATGTTCGCAATCGCCAGAGACATCGTTTTGCTACACGATCTATAGATGACGAACGATCTTTGAGGAGACGTACATATAGACTAATAATGGATCCTGTGAATTTATTTACATTTATTATGTATATCTTTCGAAACTTGTTCATTTTAACACTTGAAAATTTTGAATATTTTCTTCGCAATTTACTTTTACTCAGAATGAATGAAGTAAAGACAAAATTAATTGAGAAAGAAGTTATTGCAGAACCAGATTATGACGAGAGACATATGTAGACTAATAATGAATATTGTGATTTTTTCTTGCTTATCTTTGAAATTATGTGGATTTTAATAATCTTGAATTATTTGAAGAATTTCCTAGCAATTTACTTTTACTCCCAATGGATGAAGTAAAATTTGAATTTACTTTAAGAAGTTTGAATAAGAAAAGCTACAAATCAATTTACATTAAATATATAAATAATTAAGTGTTTATATGATTGTACATAATACTCATCATTTGCGTTAAGTTAGCTTGATTTTATTCTTGGCCTAGTTTTTTAAAAAGTATTGAATAGACTGGACCATCCGTGATATTTTACTCTTATATTTTTCTTACCATGTTTTATGCTGAAGACAAGTTGAATCTTGTTCTTTAAATAACTGTTCAGTTACTTACTTAAAAATTAAAGTCTGAGTTTTGTTGTAACCATGGAACAGAACAGTAGTG
>JAGDQP010059758.1:0-12321 GCA_022664845.1 Lepisma saccharinum | reverse complement strand
CAGCGGAGGTTTAAAACGGGTCGTTGGATTAACAAACCGAAGCGTTAAATGCTACCCGAACCACTGTATGATATATCTACTTGTGGTCTTGAATCAAAATATTTGGAATACGAAGACCAACTTTGTCAAACTTGAACACGTTTTCTCTCTTATTACATTTCCTAATTGAAAATATTTGTTGAAAACTTCACTGCTTGTACCCAATGATTAGCTATCCAGTGTTACCTCAAATAGTGCAACACCCAGTAAAAAAGAACTAATGGCCGCCGCTGCTGTCATGTTGACTGTATGGAACTGGGAATTGTCATGAATAATTATGATCTTTTCTGACAGACTTTCTGTACTTTTCTTGCCAAACAAATTTCCTACGGAGTATTTCAGCAGCGTGTAGTAGGTAATTTTCTCCAAGAAGTTCACATGGGTAATAAATACCTTTCGTGGGCCACGCATAGATGTCCTTTGTATGTTCAGGAAGGAGGAGAAACCTTATGGTTTCTCACTGTATACAGTGTGTTCGTAAATTCATGCTGGGGTTTCAAATTGCCATAGCATCGCAATGAAACGTGTAAGGGATACCTGTGGGTTTATTCAAGAACCTGATAAGTAACATTAAAAAAACTTTACAGGTGCCCAGCTAAGTTCTCTAAAAAATGGTTTTCCGGAAACATTATTTAGATGTTCAAAACATGGCGTTTCTGTGCAATCCCCCATAAGGGATAATGCTTTCTACGATCTTTAAACCTGTTTTTTTCTCGAAACTAGATAAACGTTACTTATCAGGTTCTTGCATGCACCCACAGATACAAAATAAGCACCTAATGAAAAAGCTCTCAAAATGTTTTCTTGTGGTAGCTTTCAAGAACATGATAAATAACATTTATGTAGCTAGTTTCAAGAAAATCAAGTTTCTGCTGCTAGCCGTGGATACTTTAGTAAGTACTTCAATTTCTGCAATAAACAATCAAGAATATCGGGGGTTAAGGATATGTTTTTGCTATTTAGCTGTGTAACTGCTCCCACTTTCTTCCCATCCCTCCCTGAGCCTCACACTTCAAGGAAAAAGTTTCACATTTTTTTCTGTCTGTCAGGTTTCGTTTCAATACTATTTCCGTTGCGAACCTCTCACCGTGTGTACGGACAGCCACGTACAGAATAAGGCGAAAAAAGTTCTGAACGTATTTCCTTGTAGCATGAGGTCGGAGAGATGTGAAACTCCACCGTGACTTTACGAATGGCCTGTATATATAGGTAGTGTGTATTGTCTCTTTACGTGTACTTTGTTGTTACCCGTAAACGATTTTCTGTCACTGTTGGTGTAAAGTACGTTGAATATTTGCTGTATGAAAATTCGAATGAGAAGGGTATGAAGGATGGGATTTCTAATAAAACGCTGATATTGTTTACACTGATTTGTTGTTAATTATTGAAATCGATTTATTTCAGTGATACCAATGAAATCGATATTGCTCCAAATACACGAGTAGGTACACGTCGATATATGGCGCCTGAAGTGTTAGATGAGACTCTAAACAAAAGTACCTTTGAATCTTTTAAAATGGCGGATATGTATTCATTTGGACTCGTTTTATGGGAAATGGCTTGTCGATGTGCTACAGGAGATAAGTTGAGCACAGCCGATGACTATCAGTTGCCTTACCATGAGTGGGTGCCTAATGATCCTTCCTTCGAAGACATGTATGAAGTTGTGTGTATCAAAAAGATCAGACCTGTTGTCGCTCTGCGATGGGAGACTGATGAGGTATGTTACGTTTACATGTAGTTATTTCTAGTTTACAGAAAATAGAGTAGTTTTATTTCGTTGGTAGATATGGTTTCTTGTAACATTGAAGTGTGTAATGGGTTCACGCTATTCGCAGATGTATGCAGTGGCTGGAAAATTAAGTGTTTCATTTTTCTTGTGAATATGATATCTAAGTTTTCCGCAAGTGAGTTAGCTAACATGAATATAAATATGACTGACTCAGTACAGAATATAAGTGAAACTAAAGATCTACGTGGAGTACTTTCTTTCTGTTTATATTTCTTCTTCAATACGTATTTCACTAATATGTATCTGTGCACAGTGCACGCAGATGAATTAGTGGCTGCTGAAAAGTTTCTAAGAGTTCACAGACATAATGTAAGATTTAACACTTTGACGATGGCTGGTTTTCGCTATGTCTTTCCCCACAAGACTGCAGGCTCTGTGGGTGTTTTTCGCTTTTTTTTAATGGTAACAATAATATGAGACATAGTGATTTTATTTTCTATGTTTTTTTTTTTTTTTTTTTTTTAAATCTATACTCACAACCTTATATTTAACTTCTATAAAATTCTATTCAATATTTCAGTTTTTCGAAATCGAGAAAAATTCCGGGCACGTATCATATTAAAGGTAGGAATGGCCATTTCCGGAAAAATAATTTTCCGGCTTCCAGAAATCACATTTTCCGTTTTTCGCTTTTCCGGAAAATTTTCCTTCTGTTTTCCGGGAAAATTTTCGTCTACCATTTCTAATTTTCCGATTTCCGGAAAAAATATTTTCCGTTTTTCCGGATAATGTGGCCATCCCTAATTGAAGGTAGTATAGCTACTATTTCCACATAAAATTCCCTGATGCAAAAAATCTCTCATTTTATTTTCATCAAGTATTGCACGATCCATTTCAAGCTGTAAATATATAATTCTTTGCACAAAGTAATTTTACAACAGCAGGCGGATCATGACAAAAAACCAGGACATTTAAGACAGTTTTGGCTATTTTGGATGCGATAAATACAAAAATAAAGTGCTTTGCACATAGAGGGGTTGTAGGAGAACAACGTCCTGTAACACCATCTGTATTTTTTTCTGGGAAGTTAAAAGTCCAAGCTTGAAATAAATCAGGACGGTTCTCCGCAATTACTTACTACTAATTTTATAACGAAGCAAGAATTGCTGCCCGCAACGTGCGAACACTCGTCGTCAAAGCGTTAAGAATATTTTGCATCTTCATTTTTTTCCTCCTTCTTCTTCTTAGCTTCCCGCCGGGACTAGGTGTGCACAAGGTTTTGTCATCTTCACTAGTTCTCATTTTCTACATTTATCCATTTTGTACCTCTTCTTTCTGCATTTCTGTCTATTTCCTTTTTTTTTTTCTTTATATATTTCTTTTTTCTTTACCATCTTTTTCCACTCTTCTAACTAACATGCCTTCTTAACTTTTTTGTCTTTTAATTTTTCAAAATTCCCTTCTTCCAAAACTTTTATTCGTTCCTTATGCTATGCCGCCTTACTTTTCCCAGTATAATCCTTAGGAATATCAGATATCCCACCTGAATTCTAATTCACTCCCTTTCTGTTAAAACAGATGTTTCTGTCGCCGGTATGTCTACTATTACCGGACGGCCATAGCCTACACGCAAACATGCAGATGTCAAAAATTAAGATCAAAACCAATCTTTGCATAGCGATGTTTACAAAACCCATATATTTTTTCCCCTAGAACCTGCCGTTTAAGAGGAAGAGCGTAAATGGTACTTAATAAGTGAGGTCTGACATACGGAGAGTAGTAGAAACGTTACTCTGAGCACTTTTTCGCTGAGCCCTCGTGTACTAATCGAGAAGCGTTCGTTTGCCTGACGAAAGGTCGCGGTTCGAGTCCTCGTCATGTCAACTTTTTTTTTTGGTACTTTTTCTGTAATACATCTGCAAATGTTACGTTTTGCAATATTCTTTTGACATGTAAAGTGAATATTAGTATTTTGTAGGTTTTCGTGTGTGTGTGTGGGTGAGTGATACTCTCATGCGTTAAGTATCAAATATGAAATCCACACCATTTGACAATCTGCACCAAAATTGGAATAGATCCCTCAGTTAACACGGGGAAGACAGTAGGCTATTTTTCATTTCGATATATACACTGATAGTTCTTATTTCTAGTAGTAGTAAATACATTATGGGTTTTCAACTGCACAATGTGTGACCAATATGGTACACTCACGAATCTATTGATATAACATAGCATTTCTTTTACTTTTTATATTTAACCTCATTTATGGGTCAGACAGGCATGCTCAAAGCTTTTCACATGTCATCCCTCATACATGTGACGGGACGAAGTCAAAGCTGTCTGTCCATAAAAATAAGTATTAAAAAAATCAGTGTTTCAGGAATACATTGTGTCGTGGGTGTACCATATTTTATGTGGGTACCTCTTTTGACGTGTGAAAGACTGGGGGCTATTTCTTCTCAACATGTACACAGACGGGCCAAATTTACATCCACACTGTTGGCTCTATCTGCACCAAATTTTGGATTTACTTCACCTTAAGAAGATCGAAGGTAACCACACAGTTGGAGCAGAAACTGTCCGTGAAGTTTGTTACCGCACGTACGGGCGTGCCTATTAGTTAGCTTTTAAACTTTTTTTTTCTTTGTGAGCCGTATAGCAGCAGTTATTTAAGATCGTCCTACGCAAAAATACGTGATATTCGAAGATTATACTAACCACAAACAAATGCACGCTCTCAACTAAACTTTGAATCAAGTAGGAAAAAAAATATATTTAAATTTCATAGTTAAAGAGAGAAGGTGGGGAGGGACGCGGCGCTCACCTCTGGTACTTGAGATCATCGGTTCGACCCCTGTTCGTGCCATGTGGGCTTTGTGGTGGATAAACACCGTGTGCGTGGGTTTTCTCGGGGTTCTCCCAGTTTCTTCAATCCACCAATTCTTCCATCATCACATCTGGACTGAGCCAGAGTTGCCTTAAAAAGTTAAATTAAAATTTGAGAGATACGAAACAGAAACATTTCGTACGACACGTGCGTTTGTAATATTTTCCGTTAGGTACAGCATAGTCTGTGCAGCGATCTGTATCTCGCATATTCAGAACCTTACTCGGCGAAGACAGACATAATAAACCCGGGTGCAAGTAACTTCATAAATGGAATGTTGTATTTTTGTTGTCTTGACGTCACACGATTCCAACAAGTTGTTGATTTTTTGTATGTGAAATAAACTTGTTGTTCAGGTGCCATTAAAGATTCGAAATTGTGCCCGTCAGTTGTGCATTTTTTGAGGTACCACCCAAAGATTAAAATATGTAACTTCAGAACACCACGACCTGAGCCTGAAATGCCTAAAGGACATCAATAAACTCAATTCAGTTCAATCACGAACACCAGGTGTTGTTGAAAGTGACCTTGTTTCCTTTGTCGGGATTAAAATCAGTAAAACTGAGTTAGCCTGTGTTTTGTCAATAGTTTGTACCGTAAAATTTTTTTCGCGTAATAACTGGATGAATAGATCGATTTGAGTCCAGTTTTGTGTAACTTACACCCTACTTAAATCGGTATGTTGATTTCAAAGTAACCCGGAAACGAAATTTTACGACTGATTACAAACTTTTAGCTCTGACTGTACGTATACAAGGAATGCGAATGTATATTGTGATGCATAATTGGAAGACGAAGTAAAATCGAAGTCCAAATACATTGTTTAGATCTTCTATTAGGTATTTGTAAATAGTGTGACGTTTTGTTTTTATGTGAAAATAAAGATTTAAAAACTGCTTTTTTTCTCTCTCTGGGCACTTAGTGCGTTATTTACTTGAAATTTTCAATTGTAAAAATAGTGTGAATATAACGACATCAGAAATGAGCTTGCTGTTCATCTCAGACACTAATGTTCGCATAAACTTTGATAGGTGATTCAAGAAATTAATAAACATTTTTGTTTTAACAGGTCCTACGAACCATCTCGAAGTTGATGCAGGAATGCTGGCATCCAAACCCTGCCGTTAGGTTGACGGCGTTAAGAGTAAAGAAGACACTTGCAAAATTGAATTGTGATAGTGCTATTAAAATTGTGTAGTATATATATAAAAAAAGAAATGTATATAGATATATAAATCGTTGGTGAATAACTGTTAAATAATCTCCTTTTTCGGGAGTTGTGGTAGATTTTAACAAGTTAAGAGATCAGAACAGATGTGATCACGTGTCAAGGTGAAAGCATTGTCGACCGTGACCAACAGAGAAGCACAAGCAGTGCGTGCGTAGTGGTGAACATTTTACAGGATCATCGTCATCTCAGTAGCATCGTATACCCAGTGGTGTTTCATTTCTCACGGACTTTTTTTTTTTTAAAGAACAAATGAAATCGTAGAACTTTACGGGAACAGAAGTGTGCTTGGATACCAATACTTAACAAGTACAAAGAACATACATATTGCTGTACAGTTAGATTTGTACCAGTGTGCTTTAAAAATATAGACAAGACTTGTGCGAGACAAATTCTTCACAGCGACTTCACAGGTCGTTGTCATTTAATGGTGCTCAGATGACAATCTTCTTCAGAGTGAGGACATTTCAGAATGAGTAGGTCACAGGATAATTATATAGAAGGCTTTCTTCATTTTGTCCTCCTTGATTTCGTCACTAGATTCTTTATTATGCCATTGTCTTTATGTTGTTGTTGAAAAGTAATGTTTTTCAATCAAGATAAAACTTTATTATTATTTCACAACGCAATTACGGATCTTTGTTCGAACATCATTTTGTTTGAATCTTACTTAAGTCCAGTGATTCGGCCAGACCCCCGCTCCCGTATTTTCCGGTCAAAAATCAATAGCAACCGTGCAAATCTCCGCTTACACCCCCCCCCCCCCCAAGTAAAAATCCTGGCAGAATCCCTCCTTAAGTTTACTACCTTCTATCTGCTAGAAGGTGGTGTGGTATGTACTACCCCTTTTGGCGGGTATTCTCGATTTACTCCAAAACTTACTGTTTTATTGAAAAAAGAAGGTAAAAAGAATTTCTTGTCCTGTTTCTTATGATTAGAGCGAAACTGCACTTATCACAAAGTTATTGGAATAAAAAAACTAATTTTTCAGATTTTGCGTATTTTTTTTCAAACAGTCGTTTTAGAAAGTGGAAGCTTGATTGAAACTAACTTTGCAGGAGTTTTCACCAAATGCGTGGTAATAGCGACCTATAACGATGTATTGCACCCCAGCCCTATATTCCGCAAAAAGGAAAGAAAGCATGAAATTATTAGAGAGGTACAAACGGTACTAAAATGTTCTTACGGCCGTTTATGATTGGATATGCCTTTGAATCCTATTACGAACCATCATTCACCTCTTTTGTTAATAAGTGTCTGATTAAGAAGAAGATACATTTCCCTTCGTTTCACGTTAGATACTTCCTTGTTATATAATTCTATATAACTTATTGCCACAAGAATTTGAAAGGGGTTAGTAAGGAGTTCTCATTCATTATGGAGAGAAAAATGAACCTTTCAGAGATTGGCAGTCCCCACCGTAACTCTCAACAATGCTTATATTTTTCATTTATTAAATTTCTGAAGCTTTGTAAGTATTATAAACACACACACACCTTTAAGGAAGATACAGATTAGGTTAGGTTGTGCAACATTATTCTTCGAAAACTGTAATATTTAAATAAATCAATAATCGCAATGAAACAAATCAATCGTGTGCTCTAAAATACATATCCTACGAAAAACGGGAGATAGAAAGGAAGAATCATAGTTCACATGTTTATTGCCTTCAAGACAACATGACAAGATCCTGGAAGGTGAATTTGAATTTAATTTGTAAGCCCTTTAGGCAGCTCAGACCGGATGGATGGTGATTGGTGGATTGGAGACAGTAAGAGGAAACGGGAGAAACGGAGAAAACCCGTGCATACACTGTCCACCACAAAGCCCACATGGCACGAGCAGGATTTGAACCTACGACCCCAAGTGCCAGAGATGAGTGCTCTAACCATGGAGTCACTTCGATGCTGGAAGTAAACTACCGACAGTGTCAATTACTGAGTGCTTCACCCTATAAAAATAGGAATAGTGTTCTTTGCAACGTTTTAATTTTTTTTAATGAAACTGTTGGTTTTGGAGTGAATCAAAAAACAACAACAAAAACGGGAAAATGTACCACAGAACTGTTCAACTGTGCATTTCTGTGCTATATTTGATTTTAAAAGGAAAAGTTAGTGATTGGTTTTTAGGGTTTCATTCAACTCGGTTTCCGGATTCTGAAAACTTATGTCCATCCGTAATCACTATAGTCAGTGGAAGGAGAATTAATCAAATATTTATCGTTTCATTATATTATGTACATTAACTTCTTTTTAATATATGTATTGGGAACGAGTATAGAATTCCCAGTTTGCGTCCACCGGTATAAGTTTTTTTTTTTCTCTTATGTAAAGATTTTTGGAGAGAGACTCCCAGTTTCCTATTTTTTAAAACAAGAGAATAATTGGTGCTTGCAATTTAGCCTAATGGTTCTGTGGGTGCCGTTTGTGAGGATAACTAAGTGCATTAATAGAGTGTATCAAATTACTAAGAAAAAGAAAACAGGACAAAAAAAAAAAACATTGTGTAAATATACGTACCAGACATAGTACATGTTGTATATAGATTTTATATTAGACTGGATGAGATTGTGTCATTTTAAAATGATAAAAGCAGTGTCACGTGCCATAAGAATGCTGTGTGATGGTGTTGATGTTTTGTATGTTACCTTAATCTGTCTTTGTGTATTCTCTTTTCATATTTACTGCTGTATTATAAGTAAATTATTAGTTATTTGTTCATCATTAACTTCATATATAGATAATAAATAATTTTTTTTATATTTTGAAACACAAATAATCTTTTTTTATTATTATTATTTCCACTGTATGGCTTTTGTGCATTAGTATTCATTGTTTATAGAGTTGTTGTGACGTCAGCTTCCTTTATGTTGCCGTGAAAACGATTATGCGCCATATTTGAATAGGAAGTGAATAAATACTTCAATATTTCGATTCAATCACATGAAAGAATATTATCAAAAATGGCCAGGATATTACCACATATACACAGATGGCTCTCTCCAAAATAGAGGTACTGGGGCAGCTATTTACGACCCCATAACTAAATATGAGGAACAAATTCATTTGCCCGATGACACATCAATATTCTCGGCAGAAATTTTTCGCAATATATCTAGCACTAAAACTTAAACATAATAAAATTCTTATTTTAACTGATTCACAATCAGTAATTCTTTCCCTCAATTCAGATGAAAATCAACTTTTTAAAGCTTCTCCTTACTTAATCAACTCTTTATATCGAACTCTAATTACGGCCGGAAAAAACCTACATATCACCTGGGTTCCCGCTCATTCATTTAGTATATTTAATAACATAACTGATAAACTAGCCTTCAATTCTGTTACAAATAAATCAATTACTAATCTACAATTACACTGGAAAGATCTGCTCTACAAAATAAAAAAGAAAATCGATAATAAATGGACTACTTGGGTTCATGATTCTCCATCTTTATCTGTACATACTAATAGACCTTATATTAATTTACAGTTAAATCGCCCATGGTTTTATAAATTCTCTTCTATAAGACAAGTCATCACTCTATTCATCAGACTAAGATCGCTACATACGACTACTAAATTACACTTACATAAAATAAAAATTCTAGAATCCCCTTATTGTGATTGTGAAACTAACATATACAGGACAAAAAAATCTAAAAACACGTCATACAAGACACGTAAGTGTGGCCCGCCACTGTACACCACGTGTTGCGGTTGCCGATCGTGTTTTGTTTTCAATGTGTCATGTGGACCTTCCTCTTCCGTCAGCAGTACCCAGTTCACCTGTGAGTGTCGTGGTGTGCAAGTGGTGCGGTAAAATGGGCGACCTGACAGACTTCCAAAGAGGCACGATCGTTGGTGCCCGTCTGGTTGGAGATTCAGTGACAACAGTGGCGACCATTGTGGGAGTATCGACAGGCACTGTGTCCAATGTCACGAGGGCATACACAATGCATGGGCAAACAACGTCTGCAAAGCACAACAGCGGTCGAAAGACAATCCTGTCCGATAGGGACAGGAGGGCATTAAAACGGATTGTAGCAGCTAAAAAGCAGACCACTGCAATGAAAATTACGTCTGAACTCAATTCCGGCCTACAGAACCCGGTTTCATCAAAAACAGTGCGACGGGAACTTCATAAAATGAAAATTCATGGCAGGGCCGCGATCGCCAAACCTCTGGTCAAAGCAGTAAATGCGAAGCGGCGTATCCAGTGGTGTAAGGACCACAAGGAGTGGACGCTTGATCAGTGGAAACACGTAATGTATTCCGATGAATCGACCTACACCTTGTTTCCAACAACCGGTCGTGTTTACATATGGAGAACACCGTCGCAGGCCTATGATCCAGACTGTCTGCGCCCAACTGTAAAGCATGGGGGTGGTTCTGTTACAGTATGGGCAGTGATATCGTGGTTTTCTGCAGGTCCCATCATAGCCCTGCATGGAATGATGAATGCTAAGGCGTATGAGGCCATTTTGGGGGACCAGGTTCTATCCATGGCCCACACATTGTTCCCGGATGGTGATGGCATCTACCAAGATGATTTGGCACCCTGTCACGCTGCAAAAACGGTGCAATCATGGTTTGAGGAGCATGACCAGGAGCTATCACACCTCCCCTGGGTCCCACAATCACCAGATCTGAACATCATTGAGCCATTGTGGTCTGTGTTAGAAAGGCGTGTTCGGTCTCATTACCCTCCACCATCATCCCTTAAGGAACTGGAGCATGTTTTGGAGGAAGAATGGTACAGCATTCCACACACCACGATTCAGGAGCTGTATACGTCCATTCCACGTCGGATCCAAGCTGTTTTGGACGCAAAAGGAGGTCCCACACCATACTAGGTATGATTTTCAAACTTTTTAGATTTTTTTGTCCAACCCCTGTACTTAGAAGATATCAATCACATACTATTTGAATGTAAAAAATATGACTCTCAAAGAACTTCATTACTAAAGGCTCTAATAAAACAGAAAATTCCTCAGCCTATTACTATTCATTCCCTAATAGAAGCACCTGACAAAAAAAATTGTTATATTTTATTAAATTTTTTCAAAAAAAATAAAAAGCTTCCATAGCTTAATAGCTATTCTCATCTGATATTCGTAGTTCTAAAAAAACACACACACACACACACACTTTTATTATCATTTAAAAGCCTTAGAAAACTCATGAGAATTATACTGGTCGTGGCTCTCGATAATTAGATCTACACATGAGAATTCATACCAAACAGCTCCATTAAAGTAAAGATCTAACGTAATAGATCAGTATTCTAAAATATACTAAAAATGTTCAATAAAATTTTTCTCTAATTAAAAAAAAAAAAAACTTTTTTCTGGTGTCCACCTCTAGTGTAAAATATCAGTGTGTTAAGAGACGATTATCTATGAATTTTAATCTACCTTCAACATAAGTCAACTCAAGTGACTTCAAGCAACTATGGTACAAATTGGACGGAAAGCCTTCGCCTTTCCATTGTTGGATAGTTACCAGTTCTAGAAGACGAAGTGTAGATATGCGTTAATACAGCATCACCGATAAAAGTTTTCTAACTAGGAACACGTCAGGTGTGAGAGGCTGATTTTAATGAAAATTCGTATGTAGGTACAGTGCCTGGGTAAACCTTCACAGTCAAAATTATAGGTGCTGCCGTCAACAAATAACGACAGGGAAACCCGAGAAAGATGGAATGTTGTGAGCAAGAAAATCCAATACAGAGTACGGAAAATGCCTTTTCTTTTATAAACTGTTCCATGTATTTGAAAGCAAGTGGCTATTAATATATACTGGAGCAGAGACCATTACATGCTGGAGGTTTATGACGACAGTGGCCGCCATTTTGAAAGCGGTTATCTTGACTATGCTTCAAAATGTTAAACAGTAAGTGGGTCATGTGATCAATCAATCTGTGCGGTAATGTTCCAAGAAACCTAATGATGGAGTCAATTTTGGCATAATTCTAATCCTGTACGAATGAGGAAAAAGGAAAATGAGCATTCCTACAGCTTAGAAGTACCCAACCTTCCTGGCTGAAAATTTTGTTCCATATCTTAATTATTACTCTTGCATCCATACTGTCAAATCAGAGTAGTAAAACGGTAAGGACTCATTTTCAAGCCCGCTTGCTTTGTTTGCGATTAGGGTGAGTAGTCAATTGAAACACGTAAAGAGAGTGGATTTTAACAGCTAAAGGCGAATCGTGACGGACCGAAGTCCAAAGTTACTAGCCCATATAAATATAAAGTTTACCAAAGTGTAGTTTTATTACACGTGTTTCAATTGGCTATTCACCCAAATCGCAAGCAACGCAAGCGGGTTTGAAAATGAACCCTTCAAAGCGCAGCGGATGAAGGGGGAAAGCTTTTAATTTTAGTTTGACATTTTCTAAGTACCCTAGAAGCTAGTACGTTTTTTCTTTAAT
>JAGDQP010059757.1:0-12321 GCA_022664845.1 Lepisma saccharinum | reverse complement strand
TCCGTCTTGCATTTGGTCGTCTTCTAGATCGCTTTTTTTCTTCTTCTGAAAATCCAATGTTGAACATTTGTAGTCCACCTTTCATTTGTTCGTCCAGGTAGGTGACTTGTTTATCTCCACTTCATCTTCTTCGCAGTCTTCTCCTTTTGTTTGAGATTGAATCCATTCATTTGTCTTCCTGCCCTTCGTCGTTATGCTTAGTTTTCGTATTTCCATTGCTCTTCGTGTAGCTCTTAATCTTTCGAGTCCTTCGTACATTCAGTGTCCACATTTCAAAGCGATACAATCACAGGTAAGACACACTGATTATACACTACGCTTGAGACACATTAGCTAGGTACTTCTCTTTTAAAAATGAAGTTCATTCCTTCAAACGCTCCATGCCATTTTACATTTTGTATTTATTTCCTCAGTCATGTGACATTTGAGTTTTCAGTTATCCTAGGTAAACAAACTCATCAAGTATGTTAGTCTTTATATCTTTCTGCATGTTGGTTTACATTACTTTTAATTTACTTAAATTCATTTAAAGTCCCATTTTCAAACTCTCATGACTCAGTTCTTCCATTCTGGTTTGTTGTTCTGCATTTGAAGTAAACAGGGAACTTATTTTCAAGTTTTTTTACCAAAAAGAAAAGAAAGAAGTTATTCAATAAGAAGAAATCGTAAAAGTTGACGTAGATTCCACAACCAAGAAAATTATTATAGATATAACTAAAGATCTAATGTTCACACACACAAGATTAGTTAGAACGCAACATAGCGTCTATGAAGGAATATGTTTATTCAGTAAATTACCAAAGACTGCACACACAACTAAAGACCATAAAAATTAAATTCAAATTAAATTTCAAACTAGCACACAACACATCTCCGCAATATTAAGTAATTATCTTAAAAGGAAGGTCCCCTATACAGTAGAGGAATTTGAGTTGGAGAGCATTGAATTCTAGGAGGGCATTATGTCTAATGTTTGACAAATGTTATTTAAGTATGTAATGTTGTATACCGTATGTAATCATACTTTTTATGTATATGAACATAATTATTAACTTAAGAGGAATACAATTTATTCTTACGTTTAGATTTTGATCTGAATGAATTAATATTATTAAATAGTGAAGTAATTCAAGTTTGTAAATTTTGGAAAATTTTGAGAGCTTGTTCCTGGTTTTTGGAAAATGTTCACTAAAAAATTCCTGGAATTCTATGTAGACTTCACAACCACTTGCGCTTATAAAATATATTTCTAATAGATGTTTTATTTAATTCTCGAAATTTTGTAACTTTTTGAATTATTTTCAGGTTTGCGGGAAAATATTGTATGTTAAATAATTCTCAGAATTTATCACAAATTCCAAAACCGTTTAAATTTTTACGACGGGGCGGGGGTGGGTGGGAGGGTAGTTACAAATCTTCAAGAATTTTCGCGAGCTAATTTTCAGGTTTTCGGAAAAATGTTATTCTGTGTAATTTCTGACGTAGATTCCAGGAGTATTTGGATTTTTTCATGTGTATATTCGTAAATAGTAAAGTTATTCAAGTTACAAAATTTGGGTATTTTAGCGCTATATGTTCAGGTTTTCGAGAAAATGTGTTGAGCGAAAATTGCGGAATTTGAAGTAGATTTCAGACCTTTTGAATTTTTAAACCTTTTAAAAATTTTTAACGTGGTGGTGGTGGGGAGCAAATTAATCCAGTTCGTTCCTGTAATTCTGAAGAGTATTTGAAAATGCTTGCTACATACAACGTGTTGCTAATAACTCAGGCGTCGTGAGATGCGAGGTAACGAGTTGGTAGCCCGTAGGTATTGTGGTTCTTTCTCCTTCTGGTCAAATAGGAGGGGTGGGGACCATACGTCTTGTCAAACTTAGACTTTCCGTCTTAACTTTCTGACGTAAATGAACTGAATAGTTGTTGAAGTATTGGCTTACAAAAATGAAAAATATTAATAAAGACGAACTCGCTATATTTTTCATAGAATGCCAACAACTTAACCACTATACTTACTTACGGAACAGGATTCTTATTTCATTCTTTTCTTTTGAAATATTCACTTTCATCGTTTCTTCTCCACTTTGCTTCGCTTGAAAAGAGTGTTTTACTTTGCTTATTTTTGCATACTTATTTATTTGGTGCGTTAAAACTTACATTCTGGCTGAGACAATTAATAATGATTTTCTATTTTTTTTTCTTATAAATTTATGATAGCACGTTGTAGGCGTTCGAAAGCAACAACTTCGTATTCTGATGGTTTGTAATATTCTACTTTGCCATTGTCAAGAGTGAAAACTCCTGGTTCATTTTCAGCCATGTAGATTTTAATTTCTTCAACTAGTTTTGTAGGGTTACAAAACTCGCATGGACAGCAGCAGCAACACCATCCTGTAAATTATCCAAAGTACTATGAGATTCATAATTAAAAATATAATAGAAACATTTCTATTATACTAAAATTGTTGAAGTTAAATGCCACTATTTGTTTGCATAATTTAATTTTATGTGCTCAATATTACTCCATGGGAGTTGAATGCGTGAACTTCACTTTGTAAATATCTACTTCGTTTTCGTGGAACCGTTATATTCTCATGTGTTTATCTTTGCTAATTTTGAAGGAGACGTTATTGTCCTGTTAAGGAAAATTTTCACTTTGTATATTGTATCTTGGACATTATTCTGGTCTTAATTGCAAACAAAGGTTTTTATAAAGCATATTTAATTGCTAACAATGTACTGTGTCATAATAATCCTATCGTCTCAGGGAAGTTCATTATACAAAATGCAAGCAACTTCTGCCAAAAACCTTGCCACTATTTACAGTGCCTAGATTTGATGTATTTTATAACTAAATATCAGTAGAAAACAACGAACATAAATTCTGGAGTATTGGCTGCTTTCGATCGAATTGTGAGTGTCTGCTATGAGTTTATGTGTTTTATTACCACTAGAAGAGCTATTAAGCTTCAAGATCAAAGAGGACCGAAAGCAACTCAAACAGGGTCATTTGTGATCACTTAAATTTGCTCTTACTGCCCTATTTGTTTGAATTTATTACGTTGTTTCTTGCTAGGATTTATTTATTTCCCTCTTACCACAAATCGAATTATTTCTAGCTGACCGACCGAGAATCTGTCTCACTATAAGACAGCAAGAAATGCGTACTGTATATAGACCAAGACTTCTGGGGTTTTTCTGAGTATAATAGCAATAAACGTTCGTGTGACACTTTGACGTTAAATGAGGATGTTATACTGTCGTTAAAAAAGAAGGCATTGAATATTTCTTTTCAATGTAGCTACTCTGTTTTACAATTTGGGCGGGTTGTGGGGTAGATGCTGCTGCAAATGATAGGACAACAATAATATATTGCTGCTACAGTGCATGCAAGAAAAAGTATAATTTATAGCTTAGAACAGTACCATCGTCGAATATGCCAAAGCTTCCAGCAGTAATGTGAACATGAAGCGATTATATGACATTTGTATAAAAGAGGTAACTCCTCTTTACTTAGGAATTCCAGGTACGGTTATAGGGAACTTCATCCTTAGCACACGTAATACAATAAGCAGATATTGTATAGGTCGGTTTTGACAATTATAAATGTTAGATATATAATTTTTTTTTTTTACAAATAACCTTGTGTATGCAGTGTTGAAAATTTAATTTTCAATTTTCAACATTTACCATACCAAAAGTTAATTTGTTATAAAGAGGTCGGCCTGAGCCTTAGGTGCCTAAAGGCCATAAATACAATTTTAAAAATATAAAAAAGGTCATAACATATTTTTTCGTGAAAATTTGATGATGATTAACAATACGGTACTTAAAGTTAAATGAATATACAAAAAAATAATTATATCGACTTTTCCCAAGTATTCCTGCTTTTGAGACGAAAAGCTCGGTATTGGTACTTTTACATTTCATTAAATGCATGATTACATGCAGTAAATGCTATTCCTAACGCAGTTACTAACTTACTATCATGCATGAAATGGAATAGCATGATTACATTTCATTAAATGCTATTCCTAACGCAGTTACTAACTTAATATCTACCTCACATTGGTTACTACAAGTGTTTTCCCACCCATCGTCAGTCTACAACCCCTCCCTCATGGCTGCAGAACTCAGAACTACACACTATTGATGCACCTTTACGTTTGTGTCCTTGTACTGAGAAGGTAGTATAAACACTTGGTGCACTTACAACTTCAGCGTACGATTTAGTTTCCAAAAGTGTCAACACTGGTTCGTTCATTTTAAATGTACTCTTTTCATTGCTAATTATTCTTCACCCAAAGCATTAAAACATTCAGTCAGGTTGTTTAGGGCTTCAATAATATTAAATTTATCAGCATGCTCGCATTGATCACCGTGTTGTTCTTCATATTCAGGGTGACAAAATTTTAAAATTTAAGAACCGGAACACCTTTCCGAGATTTGACAATATACAGTGTGTTGCAAAATAACACCGACATCATCATCTAACATGAAAATAAGAATTTAGACCATTGAAGGTGCACAAATTCTTCGTTTCTGCACTATAGGCTGCCTAAAGTGTGGGAAAAAGAATTTTAGAGCTTGATATTTCTAATACTACTAAGACAGTCTCGAAAACTTTAAACTTGCTTTATCCAATAATCTATATTCCAAAATGGTGTAATGAGTGCACAAGGGATTCCACAAATGAGGTAGGGGATTCCCAGAAATTCTCTGAAGTAAAGTTGGTCGAAATAACCATGCTACCCTCCAGCAAGTAACAATAATTAGTTTGCGGCAACTCTATATCTTAAGCAGATTTCCTTTGCGAAGCAATTTTTTAAAAGGTGCCTGGTTGCATGACAAACAGCAGTAGCAAATTATTACGTTTCAACGAACGTCTGCGGTACTTCTTATCCAACTCGTACTTCTCGGTCTTGCGTACCTGAAGAGCGTTCGTTTTGTATAACGTTCCAATTCTAAGATCTTTCTCAATCCTGTTCTTGGAGTCCCTTGAAGCAGTCCCTGCCCGGAAATCCGAATGAGGGACTAGTTTACCTCCGGAATATTTTACCCCAGTAGAATCCATGAACCATCTGTTACAAGCCGTAACACAGGGAATGAATGAAATAACAACATAATAATTAGGTATGAGGTCATAGAGAAAGTAGACAAATTTAAATACTTGGGAGCATACGTAACAAGCAAAAACGAGGTCACGGAAGAAATAAAATGTCGCTTAGTATCGGGCAACGCATGTTTCTATTCAGTCCAAAAACTTCTAACATCGCGATCAATATCAAGAAAATTGAAGTTGAAATTATACCAAACGATTATTCTGCCGGTAATACTTTAAGGTTGCGAAAGTTGGAATACGACCCTAGCAGATGAACATAAATTACTTGTGTTTGAAAATAAGATTTTGAGAAAGATATATGGGGCGAAACAGAACGAGATGACTGGAGAATGGAGGAGACTGCACAATGAAGAACTCCAGGGACTATACGATTCACCTGAGGTTGCAAGAGTAATGAAATCGCGACGACTAAGGTGGGCAGGCCGTGTAGCTCGGATGGGGGAAAACGAAGATTATATTCTATCCTGGTTGGAAAGCCAGATAGAAGGAGACCATTGGGAAGACCGGGACGTCATTGGGAGGACAGTATTACAAGAGATCTTCGAAAAGTAGTTGTTCTTGATGAAAACTGACCTGATGTTGCCCAGGATAGAATCCAATGACGAACGTTTGTTACTGCGGCAATGAACTTGCGAGTTCCATAAGCCATAGAGTTAGTTAGTTTTGGTGTGGCTCAATAACCACATAATTCTTTTAAAGACGAAGTTCTAACTATGTAAGTATCGAAGTACTTGTAGATTTTGTAGAGAATAACTTCAACATCTATCGTAAGACAATCTCCAGCTGTCTGAATATTATTAAGCAACACTTGTGCACCACATCCAACTCTTAATATGTGTTTTCCAAGTTTACTCTGTAATCTTGTAAAGATATTGTCGATCAATCCCACCGAAATTAGTACTCGTGTTGGATGCTGCAGAAGCAAAAATTTCCACAATTGATTTGTATGCAGTCAGTATTTTTTCTATGTAGGCTACTTGAGTTTCAGAACATGCATTTGGAAGATTTCTGAGTTTTAGTAACATAGTGGTGATACATGTTGTGTAGGATCGAAATAATTACTGGAACTATCTTTACTGCTTTGTGGTTGGGGTCTTTTATTATCAATGAAATACTGCACTTTGCAGAATGTGGAAGACCTCCAACCTCACGAGTAGTTTACGGACAACAGAATTACATTCCATATAGCGGAAACTGATTATTGTGTCATTCCGTGACAGATCATCCAATTTTAGGGGGAAAAAAATGGGTTTCATCACCACTTGAGAAAATGTTTATTTTTCGTACATACCCGAATATATCAGAACCACTTTTGAAGTAAATGTTATGCCCTTATTTCTCGCGGGACGACCATGTTTCCATGACGGATGGCGTTTTTTACTCCCGTAGACATATACATAAACCAGAATATCTTAAAACCCAGAAGAGGTTAGAGAGTTGAAACAAAAACCGTATTGTGGTTCCTGAAGTAAACATAAAAAGATTTGGAAGCGTCTTTTCTCAAAATGAATTCCTTTATTCTAAAAATTTGGCCTGAAAAATGAGTAACGAATTGTATAAAATTAGATTTTTAAACATTTTTTTTTTTAGTGAAAAGAGTTGAATATAAGGCTGCATTAAAAAAAACGTATCAACAGAGTGTCTGCATGCAAAAAGTCACACCCCTTTCTTTCTGTGGAGGTTCATACATGGCCCTTCACCTAAAAATGCCGGATTTCAGGCTTAAATATCTCAGATGGGCCGACATGAAAAAATCTGAAATCTGGTAAATCTTTGTGTGTTTCCAACTGAGAGCAAGGATTGTAACTTTTATTTCGAAGTGGACGTGTGCACGTGTATTTTCTCCGCCATACTATGCAAATGTGGTATTTTCACAAACATTTTTTAAGCAGTTGAATATGATGCTACAAATGATGGTAATGTTTAGACCTACCGACGGACTGTCAGTATGCAAAACATGATTACATTGAATCACAACCCTTTTTTGCTACGGGGGTTCATACATGGTCCTTTGCCGAAAATTGCCGGATTTTGGGCTTAAATATCTCAAATGGGCTTCATGAAAAAAATCTGGAATTTGCTTTCGAGGAAGTCTTGTATGTGTTTAAATCACAGTAAAGGCAAAGCTGTCCCCTGTGCGATACACAGACAACGTGAACGGCGCATGGGGAGGCTCCACGTATTCTCGATCTACGGTACGACGAAGTGAGGTAAGGGGGGAAGGGTCAATCTCACACTCGACCGCCTTTACCTTTCCAAGGTGTCCAGGGGTACCAAGGACACTCTGGTACTCAATTTGATAGGAGACTGAGTGCACCTCAGAACGCCAGGCATGGAAACACTGCGCGAGAAAAGTCTCCAGTGTCCTGACCGGGATTTGAACCCGGGCCGCCCGATTCGTAGTCAGACGGCCTACCGTCTGAACCGCTTCGACTATTTCTACGCTACTTGAAAGGCGCTACTTTAACTTTCATGAGCTAACTTCTATTTACCAAATCACTCGAAAATAAAAATTGCAAATCACAGTAAAAACTGCAATTTTCATTTCGGAGCGGATTGGTCGATATGGAAGTTAAAGTTGCGCCTTTCAAGTATCGTAGTAATATGAAGCTACATATACACATACAGGATGTCCCCTATATAATGGTACAAACTTCGAGAAGTGATTATTTACATCAAAACATCTAAGAAGATCCTTTGAAGCAATTCAAAATTATGCATAGTTTCAGACAGATACAGGCACTCAAAGTCACACTGGCATCTTTACAAATGACTTCATTTCTCTACACACAATGATGTATGCGCTGTCGGCTTAGCAAATCACACTCGAAGTAGTACCCGATACGTTGTCTATTTAATAGTGTTTTTGATTGAGAGAGGTTTTGCAACACACGTTTCGCATAGACACGTTTCGCAACTTGAGAATTTCAATGTCAAGTAATTAAAGGTTTTAAGAGCCCTCCTTGCTCTTGAAGGAAGTGTGATACAGGTTTTCCACCACGAGAGAGAACAGTCTGTGAAAGGGGTTATGTGACATGTCATTCAACCTCTTTCTCTCTCACTCTTTCACTTTATGGTCAAACTGACAAAGAACCTTTTTTTCTTTACTTTGGTTGTGCGCTTCTTCCACTACTTCTTGGGAAAGGTCGAAAGACAGCAATAAAGGAATTATCCTAACCATTTTATCGTGTTATTCCCGTATTCTGATTGTATATGATTGCTGTACTGTTTTCCTCCATACGCTAAGGTGACTATATTTTTTCCAGGGATTCAGAGGCGTCAGCAAAGGGGGCCAGGTTGAGCCCAGCCCCCAAATCTCTCCCCCAACCCCGACGACCCCTCCCAACGTTGACAAGACATTTGAATTGAACAAGTAGAGCGTTGATACTGCTGCCACATGCCTTGTAAGTGTTCACATTCTATTTCCCATATGTTACAAAATATAAACTTATTTTGAAGTACTAGCTACTGAACTATTTACATATAAATTTACAAAATTAAGTGAAGTAGTAAGGCCTTTCATTCCTACAACTTATACTGTTTGACGTGAAATTTATTTAACGATACGAAATCATTTCCCCAAGTACATGAACAAATAGAAAGTAATCTGTTGTAAGATAAGATAGAGATTCCTAGAGCAATTGCGCGCCTTTTGAGACTTCAATTAGGTTTTCTTTTAAAAGAGAAGCAAATGGAAGTTGATGTTTAGTTTGAGCAGTTTAGTCTCGGCCGAAGGTGATGAGATTGTATGCTACACTTCGATCCGTAGTCCAAAATCAAGCATAGATTAATACCAGATGTAATGTTACTATTGCATCAACAGATCTCTGCGATTTTTCGTAAATCAATGAAACTGTCAGATAAAACCTCGGTTACTGCAGTTAATATGGCTACCTAACTTCGCTGTAAAACAGCTTGCGATCAGAACCATACAAGTATTTTCAATTTTGTATCAACAAATATAGAAAGCGAAATGCGTTTCAATGTTGCTCAGTGAAACTTCGTGCATAGGAATATATTAAAATCTGAGTGAGAGAAAATATATCTGTATTTATTTTATGCTATTTGAACAATGAAAAATATTTTCACAAGAGAATAACGCGACACATAGGTAAAGTCTTTGTCTCAAATAGCGTCTTAAAACCAAGTCTGAAATAGTTACGAAGTAAGTTAATAAATAACCGATTTTAATATGCGGGGATTTTTGTGGAACTTTTGTAAAATAATGGTCTTTTATTCGTGAAGACATGCACAGTTCCATAATGGGAAACTCGTGGGAAGATGAGCATTTTCAAAATTTTATTTACAGCTGTTAAGTATTTTTGGCACAGGCATAAGTGTTTCTACTTATGTCCGAAGTCAATTTCAAAATTCGGAATTACTTGGATTCCGGATTAAGTAATACCGACTTTCCGGGGTTCCCACATACCGAAATTCTGACTTTGCGAAATTCCGACATTCTGGAATTCCGAGGACCGCGATGGTTTAATAGTAAAACGCTCACCTCTGGCGCTTCTATTCATGCTGGTGCCATGTTGATTTTGTGGTGGACAAACACCGTGTGCTAGGTTTTCTCGGGATTCTCCCGTTTCCTCCTCCTCTCTACATTTCACCAATCATCCTATCATCACCCATGCGGCCTGAGTCAAAGTTGCCTAAAGTCTTTGGGCTAAAGGTCTTGAAAATTAAGTTTAAATTCATATACGAAGCGCTCACACTTCAGCTGGATCATCAGGTTAAGTAAAGTGTGTTCATTATTAGTTATACAGGTACTGAGTTTGCGTCGAGGTTCTCTTTCACAGGAAGCACACTACCCAGTGCTTGTAGTCTCTTCAGGCGAAAGCTGGAATAGTCCTAGCCGCTGCGTTCTCCTTAACTTGATCGGTAGCCGTGATCCCTGCAGAACGTTATACAGCAGCAGGTTATGCTGTAACTGACAGCATGGCCCAAAAAGATAATTACAGTAAAATGAAATAGATATTATAGCTGGTGAGTTGCAGAATGCAAAATCGTGGGAGAGACAGGGGAAGTTCCCACTATTTAAGATTTTAAGACCAATTTTCTCCCGTTAATAGTTTGCTCGGGGGGAGAAGATGTTATTGATTGTAATCTCGAGACTTCCCAAACGGTCGGGAAATGCCGAATATCGCTACCGAATTTCTGGAAAGTCAAGCGCAGGATGAGAATTTGCCCCGATGTTCTCCAAAATTTCGTGTACTCGGAACACCTCTATACTCTCCCATAATGCCTAACATCAATTCAGTTGTGAAGTAAACAGCCTAAGTATCCAAAAGCAACAATAAATAAATAAGGTAGATACAAATAAACAAGATGTTTTTATTTCTTTTGTGATTTTCGACGTAGCACTCCAAATTACTTCCGAATAGTTCCCATTCTTTCGCACAAAACAGACTAAACACTACAAGAAAAACTTGCAGCTGAAGTGACCTGGGTAATAAGGACAACAGACCAAGCAGCAGGGTAAAATTCCTTTGAGAGGTCATAAAGAGAGGAAGAAGAAAGAAATGAAGCTTTTCCTTGTGAGAGGATTGTAAATCATCCGAAGGAGGAGGAACTTTCTCCTCCCTCATAGTCATCAGTAATTGCAAATGTTCGAAACGCAAAGTTGGAGAAAAATATCGAGTGAGAATTTTAGTGTTACGTTTAATCGTTGAATACTCGGAATATAAAATCACTAGAACAAAAATAACTGTCTCTTCATAAAGTTTGAATGTTGCTTTACTACCGTATGCATAATTTTGTGTGGTTCATAAAGAGTATTTTCAAAATGTCTCTGTAAAAGTTCGGAATGAATTATGCAAATTCAATCCTTCATAATTCGAAATCATGATTGACTTTTGATATTTTCAGCTCATACTGTAAATAAACGTGCAACTCAAGACATTTCCTGAAAATTGCAAATAGATATGTGTCGTAATGAAGTTGCCGTAGTTAAAAAATTACTGTATTTTGCATTGTGTCGGTTATATCGAGGAGGACTCTTAATAGGGCATAGAAATCGCCTTTAATTATAAGCTGCATTCGCCAATCATAAACTTAACTGAAATAGAGGTATTTGGTACTACGAATGAGATTTTCTACATCGACACCTCTTATACAATTAGTTGTCAAATATTACGTCATTAGTGACGATGCCGCCCTAAGTTCGAGCTCCTGTAGCTCCGAAACTAAACAGATTTCGGAATTTTTCAAAGCAACTTTTATCTTTGTTTGATGTAAATAATCGCCTCCCGAAGTTTGCACCATTATTTCGGGGACACTCTGTATAATCTGCTTGCATTGACTAAACTAGTTCGCAATAGATGTTGAAAATTTGGTTTTGAGTTGATCACAAACAAGACCTCTCCCATAAGCAAAACTCTGGCGGTCCTAAAGCGGCCCAACTTCCACAATTTGGCGGGCGTCTGAGGCGATTTCTGTTTTTAAACTTATAGGAGGCGGGCTGCTGGGAGATGGGAGCGGTTGCCGCCATTTTCCAGACTGTGAGCCGTAAACGTCCCGTGGCTGGGATTATAGTGGGTGAGGATTTTGAAGCGTATACTTTTACAGTAGTTCTGGAAAAATATGTGATTTCGATTATATCCTGTCTTTATTACACTAAGCGTCCAATTCTCCCATCTTCAGGTGGAGCTGAACTTTTGTCACTTGTATGCAGCAGGATTCGAATTCGGAACCTTGTGATTTGCTGTCTGACGCACTATCATACTACTATGGGGACTCCGTAGCAAAAAGTTCTTCGATTATGCACTTTTTGCATCCTCCACCACACTTTTTGTATCCATTCACTTCATGTATCCATCATTGTAAATATATTTGAAAGTAGAACACGAGAAAATTTCCGAGGTATCGTAGTAATTGCACTGGCTACTTCCTCCGTTCTGATACAGGCAGACAGGAAATTCACGCTTTTTATTTCAAACAATTTTAACAATTTAAAATGACGTTTGTGAACTAAAGAATATATGACAGATTTTTCACTAATATGCAGTAAGTAAGCAAATGGCAAGATATATTGCACATTTGCAAGAAAAGTGTAACAACTCAAAATTTTCCAATTTTAGTTTCTTGGGCTCAAAAGCATTAGAGAACAATTCCCTTCTTTGACAAAAATGTCACAAGTCGATCTACATTGGTGGCCTGTATATAGCTTAAGTGTTTAACTGACTTTATATATAGCCACTCAA
>JAGDQP010059756.1:0-12321 GCA_022664845.1 Lepisma saccharinum | reverse complement strand
TGGGTCGACCTAAAGGGAGGTGGGTCCTGCTGAGGTGAGGCTTGCATGACCTCTTTCGAAATTAATGGGCGCCACTGTGTATGCCCTCGTGACATTGGACACAGTGCCTGTCGATACCCCCACAATGGTCGCCACTGTTGTCACTGAAGCTCCAACCAGACGGGCACCAACGATCATGCCTGTTTGGAAGTCTGTCAGGTCGCCCATTTTACCGCACCACTTGCACACCACGACACTCACAGGTGAACTGGGTACTGCTGACGGAAGAGGAACGTCCACATGACACATTGAAAACAAAACACGATCGGCAACCGCAACATGTGGTATACAGTGGCGGGCCACACTTACGTGTCCTGTATGACGTGTTTTAGATTTTTTTTGTCCAACCCCTGTATGTTCTTAAAGTACACAACCAGAATAGTATAAATGTGGAATCCTAGCGTCAGACTGCAAAGTGTACAGAAGTTATGAGGGTTTAAAGATAACCGTGTAATATATGGGAAAACATATATTTGCCACCTACAAACAATTTCTATTGTAAAGCCTTTTCAAACAAGCATACTTAATTTATCACACACCCAGAAACACATTATCGCCTATATATTAAAAAGCAGACTACAAAAAAGGTTTTATTGCAACTTGAAACAGGGTATTTTATGGGGAATCAGTTCACACGTTAAACACTGACTGCTTTTGGATTAACAGTCAGTGTGTAGGTCCGAAAGGATAGCATGAGTCATACAAACACACTGCACGCAATGTGCACACTTAACGAAAGTTAATTTGTCACACTTGAAGCACTTGTCGTCGACATGGAGTCAAAGCAGAAGTCATGTGGAGCAATCCACGTTCCAGGCTCATCATCAAGGTATCCAGCCATATAAAAAGCAAATCTGATCATGTTCCTGAATCGTGGTGCCGAGAACTGGCGATGCCAGATTTGGTCCAGCGTCTCTGAAATCACTATTAGTAATGTACCTGATGAACGACTTACATTGGCGAAAGAAGCGAACGTCCAAAGGCTGAATAAGACCAGTACATCCGCCAGGAATGAGACGCTTTATAAGGTTATTGGAGTCAGGGACAGTTCGACTGGAAAGACTGTCATCCTTATTTGGTGACCATGAGTCCAGAAGAACAACAACTTTCGAACGATCAGCAGGGATACTCGGCCAAAGGCACTCCTGATAAAAGCGTGACAAGTTGGCTTTGCTTATATTTGCTGTCTTCCCTGCGAACGCTTTGATGTTAGAAGGATCGTCAGATTTCGATACCGGGAAGACTCCTGATGCTTCGGATACCAGAACATATAGGTCTCATGATCTCTCCTGCCATTAAGATGACTGGGAAGATTATATATATATATATATATATATATAAGTGGGTCGTTGCGCTGATAGATCCAACAGACGATCGCACAACAACTGTTCCCCGGTGGCGAAGAGATGGATATGAGCATTCAAAACATTTTCTGCCATCAGTTGCTCATTCAAAACCAGCTGATGTATCGATCCAACGAAGTCATCAGCCTGTTTTGCCAAATCAGCGTCCTTTCCTCGCCAATTTTTACTGACTATGCGTGACAGCACAACTGACGATCCTGTTGCTGCGTTTCAAGCGTAAAACCAACGATGGTGATGCATTAAAATGCAGACGATTGTGAGGATCAATGATCGCCTTTGTTTGCAATGCGTATAAACGAAGCGTCCGGTCATGAATGACAGCGCATTTTTCAACCCTTTCCTCGAATTTCTGCCGAACTGCATCATTAATCGCTCGCACTGTAGGCTTCCCTTCATGGCGAGTCTTTTCATATTCGTACAATGTTTTCATGCTTTTGATGAGCTTAAACTAGTTCATTACGGTCTTTCCGAGTCTTTTCCAATTCCCTGCCGCTACGCTCGGTGGTCCAGTAAATGAAAGCCCTTTCCTTATACTTGTCATCAAGCACATCTCTTTTCCTCTGTGGTGAAGGTGCCTATTCAGATCCAAATGAAGAAGCTTGCGATTCCTGTGACGCCTGTAATGATTTGGACGCCGATAATACTTGGAAGTCTTCATCATCAACATTGTCGCCAAAGGCCATATCATCACCCATGAATCTCATTGTTCAGTACTGCTCCACAAGATCCATGTCATCAGAAAGCAGGGATACAATTTGTTCACAAATCGCCAGTTCCCGTCGATTCATTTCTCGGTTTGTTGAACCAAATCTCTTTTTGTCGCAGCGACAACGACTTTTGAATCCATTTGCCTAGAATAATCAAACGTAACAGGTAAGAGAATTATAATTCGTAACTGAATAGTAAAACAACAGCTTATCAACAATTATAATGTAAACAGATTAATGTTACCTAACATATTACCTTGATGTGAAATCACACAATTACGAATCAATCAGTATCTATTCAAAGGCGAATAATAAAAGAAGAGAGCGAAAAAAATATCCGCAAAAAACGCAGAAAAAAAACTACGTGATCCCTCTGGAAGCTAGATCACGAATGAGAAAAAAAATTAGATGCAGCAGCTGATTAAAAAATCAGGCTCGTAGCGCCATCTATCTTGAAAAATCAGCTTTTGCCCTCATAACTTCTATACTGCTGCTAGGATTTCACATTTATACTATTCTGGTTGTGTACTTTCAGTACACACATACCATGTCTAAATCCCCGATTGTTAGGAAAGAACTTTTACTTGTTAGTAATAGTTCCGATTTATAAAATATTAAGGCGATAAATCTGACTAATAATTACCGCGGAATCTCTCTACTCCCAATATGTTAAAAAGTGTTGAGTGATATCCTTCTAACACGCCAAAGCGTATATGTAGATGAAATAATAGGAGACCACCAATGTGGATTTAGAAAAAGAAAGATTACATTGGATCAGATTTTTGCCTTGAAACAAATATTAAAGAAGTGGGAATACAATGTGACAGTTCACCAGTTGTTCATAGATTTTAAGAAAGCATATGATTCTATCAAAAGGAAAAAAACAGTATATAATATCCTGGTACAGTTTGGAATTCCGAAAAAAAAAACTTGTTCAGCTAGTAAGCATGTGTTTCAGCGACCCCACAAGTAGAATACATGTAGGTAATAATATGTCAGATAGTTTCGAGATTTGCAGCGGATTGAAACGGGGTGATTCCTTGTCACAGCTACTGTTTAACTTTGCGTTATAATATGTGATTTTTAAAGTAAAAGAGGAGAAAAAGGGGGACTAACGTTGAATATCTTAACTATTCGTATACGCGTATGATGTAGATTTAATAAGGGACGATAAAGATGCACTACAAAGTAACACCGATGTCTTACCAGTAAATCTATCGATGGTCTAAACTGCTTTTTAGACCAAACTTGGTAGATGAGTAGGGTACATCACGAAACCATCAGAAAGCATGATTGAAAGTGTTTTCGTCCATAAAGACGGGCGAAGTGGCCAAAAGTTTGATTTAAAAGAACAGGTAGTTATTTATGCAAGTGTGATCTAACAAGTAAACCTTACGTTTGGGTGAATCGAGTTGCTGCCCGAGACACATGTGTTAGAGTAGTACTAAGTGTATCCAATGTATCAGGGAAGTTTTAGGTGCAAAGCTCAAAGGGTTTAGGAGATACAGCCACTACAAAGTCACATGGGGGTACATGTTATAGTCGTAATACATAGTCCAAAACATAAAAGAGAAGTCTTATACCTATTATTTCCTCTAAACTATATTATGTTCGTGTTTCCAGCATAGTTAAGTGATCAAACACAAGAGAAAGTTGTTTGTTTTGCAAAGCCGAAGTGATTTTGTTCTTGTATAGAAAAGTTACCAATTACGACAATCAATATGCAGTTCAGAAAAGAGTGCATTCGTAACTGTGGTCGAATTTGACGAAGAACAAAGAAACCTAACACGGAACATTTAATACCGTAACATTCCCACACTGTCAAATCAACACAACACCCAATGAGGTTCCGAGACTGTACGAATCTATTCTCTACACATTACTTATGTAAACCACACTACACTATACTAACCAGTGCTGTTTCCATCCTATCGCCGGTTATACATAACCCATTTACGAGGGGCGTTCCATATTGATTTACACTTTTTTTTTCTTTCAGGGTCCACCATTGAGCTCGTCCTGAAAGTTGGCAGGAAGTAGTACTTAGGTCTGCCTTCAGGTGGAAGAACAATAGAGACGTGTAATCCCTATATCCTGCAGTACATTTCACCAACAGCTGTAAGTACGTGAGCGGACAACATGGAAGGTGATCAGCAATGATAGCGCTGGACAACGTGGTTTCTGTGGACAGGGGGTGTACAGACTGCGGAAATTCACAGGCGATTGGTGGCAGTGTATGGAGAGTGCGCACGGTCACGCAAAACCGTATACAACTGGGTGGACAGCTGGAAAAGTGGCCGCACATCAACGGCGAAGGGTACCAGTTCTGGAAGGAAAGTAACTGTGATAACACCAGTGAACAGTTCAAGAGTGGAGCGGCTTATTCAGGACAACAGGTGCATCACGTTCACGGAACTGAAGGCGGCCACAGGACATGCCAGAAGCACTCTGTACCGCATAGCGCACGAACACCTTAAGATGGGTAAGGTGTCTGCCAGGTGGGTTCCCAAATCCCTGAATGCTGCACAAAGACAACAGCGCAAGGACGTGAGCAGTGATCTTCTGCGATGCTACAGCCAGGATCCAGAAGGCTTCATGTCCAAACTCGTTACTGGTGACGAGACTTGGCTGCACTACCATGAGCCAGAGACCAAAGCCCAATCAATGCAGTGGAAGCATCAAAGCAGCCCCACACCAAAGAAGTTCCGTATACAGCCCTCTGTACGCAAACGCATGGCAACAGTCTTCTGGGACAAGGATGGAATCATACTCATTGACTGGCTGGAACCCGGGATCACTATTAACAGCGAGTCATACGTGACAACGCTTCGGAGTTTGCGCCGTGCAATTCAGAGGAAACAACCAGGAAAATGGGCGAAAGGTGTGCTCCTGCAACACGACAACGCTTGTCTCCACACGAGTCGGGCAACCACGACTGCCATTAATGAGCTGGGGTTGCAGGTGCTGTCACACCCACCTTATTCTCCTGACTTGGCCCCTTCTGATTACCACCTCTTCGGGGCATTGAAGAAACCGCTGCGTGGACATCATTTCGCCGACTTCCAGGAACTGCAAGACGCTGTCCGGACGTGGGTGCGACAGACTCCGAAAAAGTGGTTTGCAGAGGGCATAGAGAAGTTGCCACATCGGTGGCGCAAGTGTGTAGTTCTTAATGGAGACTATGTTGAGAAAGTGGATGTATCTGCCGAGGCATAAAGGTTCTTATAAGCGTAAAAAAAAAAAAAAAAAAAAAGTGTAAATCAATATGGAACGTCCCTTGTACATTTATTATCTATATGCAACTGCAATTTCGGTTTTCTTACGTGCTAGTAACATCATCTTCCCAACAAGGAAACAAAAATATGAACAAAAGCATTTGATGTCACATCTTCTAGTGGCTGTATCTCCTAAACCCTTTGAGCTTTGCACCTAAAACTTCCCTGACATATTGAGTACACTTAGTACTACTCTATCACATGTCTCGGGCAGCAACTCGATTCACCCAAACATAAGGTTTACTTGTAAGTCAGAAAACATGTTTATTTGTAAAATGGTGGAAATAATGGAAAACAAATACACATGAATGGATACCTGGTCAATGCGCTATATTTTAGAGGGTCCGTTTGTCATGGCCGCTATCTTGGATCTTGCTCGATTTTTTAAATGGGAAGGGGCCATGTAACATATCAATCTGGGCTAGAATTTTACCAGAAATACATTGATGAAGTCAATTTTTCTACAACTATTTTTGAGAGAGAAAATGAGATGTGACATGAGTATGCGTAGTTGATTGAAAAGTCTGGAAATGCTCTGTTCTTCTTGAAACAGTGCAAAAAAAAGAAGACCCTATGCACAAGTAATGAGTATTGGGGACCACCTACCCAGTGTTAATTACTTGTGTATTAGGTTTTCGTTTCTTCCACTGTTTCAAGAAGAGAATATTTCCAGACTTCAATCAACTACGCATACTCATGTAACATCTCATTATCTCTCTCAAAAATGCATTTATGGCAAAACTGATTTCACCAATGTATTTCTGGTAAAATTCTAGCATAGACTGATATGGTACTTGACCCCATTCCCACTTAAGAAATCGAGCAAGATTCAAAATGGCGACCATGACAAATGTACCCTCTAAAAGATAAGCATTGATCAGGTATCCACTCATGTATATTTATTTTCCGACTTAGATAACACAACTATAAGTACCTATTCTTTTACATAAAACATTTGACCACTGCGCCCGTCTTTAACTAACTAACTTCTTCGATAAGCTGTATTAACTTCCAGCTTATTTGATCCATATGAGAACACACGCACTCACAGTAATTTAGACTTCTTCGATATTTCGGGCTTTAAAAGTCCTGGTTCATAACAAGAGAGGAAACGACAGACTGAATAAGACTTAACACGATAGTGGCTGTACGTAGCGGACGACGCATCAAGCTTGGACCAATTGAAAACTGTATTGCGTGTAAGTTCGGGAGGGGATCGTGGAAGGAAATGTGTTGAAAATACACAACAAACTGGAGGTTTAGAGCTATTGAAGGTTAAAGCCAGGTTTCATTTCTGCGATCAAGCCATGAATAAAGGCCCCCTTGGCAACAGGGAAAGATAGATCAAAATTGGTGTTATGTGACTGGGTATGTAAGGAGACTGGGGCATCCAGTTTATTGATAGTGCAAAATTGGCGATGGTTATCAAGACGAATGTTGAGAGACCAAACTGTTTCCCCACAAAAGGCATCACAGAATTTGGAGGTAACAGGGTGTCCACACAATTTGGCGAAAAAAAATCCCTGACTTTCCATGACCAAAGTTCCAGATTTCCCTGACCACTGAATAATTTAAGAATACAGAAAAAAAGAAAGATAATCCTAGCCTCCACCTTCCCCATAGCTGGCCTTGTTCTCTCTCCACTTCTGTTTATTTCTTTTTTCAATTGTCTTTAATCCAAAAGAATGTAAATTTACAAACATATGCATTAGGCCGATATTGATTACATATTACACAAAATGTATAGTTACAAACGAAAGTAGAGTGCAGTATAGAGAGTACTTAAGATATTAAAAAAAAAAAAATACACATTATAATACCAATTACACAGGGACAGTTCATACATGATTTTACTGATCACAAAGGAAAACATTATGTAACACATACCTTTGCAGGTGCAGTTGTTAAATGTGTCCTTCTCATTTCCTAAGAGTAAGTAAAAAAATTCATCAAGTCCAATACTATCTCTGTCCTTGGCTGTGAAATCATTGAAGTGTTCCTTACATCCTTCAGTCTGAGCTTTCACTGTGAGTGGAGATACTGTTTCTTCGCGTTCTCAGCCACTTGTTCAGATATCCTCTTGGCACCATGAAATTCTTCTAGAACAGCATCTACTCTTTTGAGCCCAGGCTAGGCTGTTGCAAAATGACTTGAGGATCAAAGCATGATAATTCTCGAGCAAGATGCGATTTCAAAGGGCTTCTTTCTTTCAGCTTCTCTATCGTACTCGCAAGAAATTTCCGAAATTCACTTTTAAATTGCAACTTGCCCTTTTCACAACAACGGGTTTCCTTTAATAACTTCCTGGCACTATACCCAATGTCTACCTGATGGACTGGAATTAGGTTACTGATATCTGTAAGGTCTAAAGTCAAAAGTTTATAAGTAGTACTTGCTTCAGTGAGCTTTTGTTGATTCACAAACCACACCATAAGATTTCTCACAACTTCAAGTGATGCGAATAGGAAAGGTGCTAGAGGTTTCTGACTTTGGAATCTCTTCAAAAAGGGTTCAACCTCAATCACGCTTCTAAGTGCAGCTAATCTTACTTTTGAAAGAGGATCCTTTACCGCTTCCAAGATATACTGATAACTCCTATTACTTGGTACACTTACTTCAGTAATGAACTTTTCAATATGATTCCATATTTTCAATGTTTGATCAATACAGGGTCCATTTTCAAGCCACCGGACACAAGTGAACTTGAAAGGAAACTCTAAACTACCAGTAACTTCCGTGTATTTTGCCCGGCATGCTGGACTGTCTTTAAAGAAATCATACATAGCTTTTAACACTTACTATTTCATAACTTCAATAATTGAACAATGGACCTGAATCGATTTTTCCCTGACTTTCCCTGACCAATCTGCCCTTTCCCTGATACATTTTTACTTCCCTGACTTTCACTGACTTTCCAGAATGTGGACACCCTGGGTAAGGATGTATACAGTGGAACCTCGGTAAGTCGAACATCGATAACTCGGAATTTTATTCGTTCCCCTTCATTTTCCCTATTCAACATTCCTCTATATGTCGAACTTATGAAATGAAAACCTCGATAATTCGAATTTTCGTTGTTTTGTGGACGTTCTGTTGAACCTCTAACTCGAAATCTCCTGCTTGACCTCTACAAGTCGAAGTTTAGGGACTTGAACGATCTGAACAAAACGAAATGATGCGTTACATGCTCACGTTAATGCCAGTGCTGTTTCAGCGAATGTCTGTTAGGCCGTGATCATCATACAATTAAGTGTTTCATATGATGGCGAAGTGAAAATGCAAGACCCTAACTATAGAAATGAAGCGTCAGTCAGTTCCGGACCTTTATATCTCGAAGTTTCATATTATTCCTCTCAATAAGTCAAAATATTCGATAACTCGTATTTTGTCGTTTCACCTTCAGATTCGAGTTATCGAGGTTCCACTGTATTACATTAGAGGTGAGGCATGTACCCTTGGAATTTAGGGTGTACCGGTCCCTAACAGTATTGATAGTGACTGTGGGAGAAGTGATGAAAATGGAACAGGTCCTACATCTGGGTCTCTTGCATATGTCGGCGCCGGTTTGGGGTGGTGGCGAGCAAGGATTCGTACGGACCAAGATGTTTCTAAGATCGGGGGGGGGGGGGGAGATGCTGAAAAACTAATCTAGGTTTGGTGGGAAATACTGATCTTGTGTCTGAATGGGATTGAAGAATGTGGAAATGAGAATGTAGGATTTCTTTGATCTTGGTTAGTTTAGGATGAAATTGGGTGATTAGAGCCGATAGGTTGGGATTGGTGTTGGAGGTTTGAGTGGGTTGATTGTGTGAGGATGCACGGCGAATCTGTTTGGTTACAAGGTTAGCCTCGGATGACTAGAGCCTACTGGAGGCGTTGATTGTAAGTTTCAGTAGCAGAGGTGGTAGAATTCAGGTGTTGTCCTCTGAGGGCAAGGGAGAAAGAAATCGCTTTCTTGGGGTGGTAAGGATGGGAACTTGAGAAGTGTAAATACTGCATATGGTTGGTGGCTTTTATGTGAACGGAAGTAGTGAGGGTGTTTTCTATAGTGATGTCCACGTCAAGGAATGTGACTCTTTTTGTTAGAAATTGAACAAGTGAACTGGACAACACGGATTGGTTCAGCTGTTCTGGACTGGTTTCACCGTGAGCCCAAAACATCAGGATCAAAAAACTGATCCAAAGTAGTGGGCTCAAAGGCTGAATTTAAACAGATTAGCATAAGAAGGTGCCATTCTCGTACTCATGACTGTGCCTCGGATCTGAAGGTAGTATTTTTCGTCAAAGGTGAAAATGTTACATACACTGATAACTAGGTTGGCCAGGTTAAGAAGAAAAGCTGTGGTTGGGATATGAGGTTTAGGTCTTTGGTAAGAAGGAATTCCAAAGCTGATAAGCCATAAACATCACTTTAGAAAACTGCAAAGCTCCTAGAACAGTTGAACCAATTTCGTAAATTTACCTTATATATTGTATTTACATACAAAAAGGTATTTGTATTTACCAATATATATATACGAGAGTCATTGCAAAAGTCATGGCAACTATTTTTTTTTTTTGAAAATGGTGACGAATAAAAAAATTCTGAAATATGCAAATGGAAGGTTAGTTTATATGTAAACATTACATGTAGGGAGATGGAGGAACACACACACCACCATAAAGATATAGCACAAGAAAAAAGACGACAAATTTTTTGTCGTTTCAAACGTGTTTTACTGTCAATTGCGGCGTCTTCCACAGCGGTGGCAGTGTGTGATGGATTCTTTGGGAGACTACTTCGAGGGACTCTAAGATGTCACCGGTACGTGTTCCTGCCCTGTACTATTGTGTACTGTTGCAATTGACAGTAAAACACTTTTGAAACGACAATTTTTTTTTCTTCTTCTTTCTCGTGCTATATCTTTATGGCGGTGTGTGTGTCCCTCTATCTCCCTACATGTAATGTTTACATATGAACTAACCTTGCATTTGCATATTTCAGAATTTTTTTATTCGTCACCATATATATATATATATATATATATATATATATATATATATATAAAATGTGGAATGGTAGATGACCGAAAGTAACATCCATATTGAGAATACTAACCCCCATTGATAAACGATGCTCATAAAGCCGGGTTGCTAATATGGAAAAAAACGTTAAAAAATTAATGTGTTTCAATTTGGGATGAGTTATCAAATGGTACACCATGTTTTTTTTTTTTTTTTTACCTTGTTAGCATTTTTTTTTCCCCCTCATGTTGACAACCCTGCTGTATGAATAAGGTGTATCACTGAGGGCTGATACTTTACATTTGTACGTTACTTTCGGTCGTCTACCATCCTACGAATATTCATCCAGATTTGAGATGGTTGGTTTGGGATCTCTGATGATTTGGCATGGAACAACTAAGAAACGCCACTAGACAAAATTTAACGTTTTGAAGAGAAAGAGATAGTTAATGGAGAAATGAAAGAGAATGTAAGAACTCATTTGATTTTTAATTTCTCCTTCAACCATCTCTACTGCGAAACGTTAGACCATACTACGCTTATGATATAAAAGTGACTAATCGTTAAGGCAGCTGCTAACCAATAAATAAATAAAATACTTTTAGATAGTTCACCGCGAATAATGAATGTAATTAATTTGAAAATCTATCATGAATGCAATATATCTGGTGTAGTAAAAAGTAATCCATTATTTTTGCATGACATTGAAGGCTTGAGCATAGTTAGAATGATCCGATTTAGGTCACATATGTGCTGTTTTGTTCGATAATGTGTTGCCATTTGGAAGGTAATATCATGATGCCTCTCTCATAGAAGCCCTTGTCCCTATTGGCAAAAAATTGAGACAGTCGATTTTCACAAGCCTCTCTTGAAGCGAATTTTTCACCAGCAAACGTGTTCGCCATGGACAGGAACAGATGGTAATCACTCGATGCCAGGTCCGGACTATAAGGTGGATGCATAAGAACCTCCCAACCAAGCTCCCGGAGCTTCTGGCGAGTCACTATCGATGTGTGCGGCCTGGCGTTGTCCTGGTGGAACACAATGCCTCTCCTATTGGCCAAAGCTGGGCGCTTCTGGGCGATTGCTGCCTTCAGACGGTCCAATTGTTGACAGTATAGTCCCGAGTTAAGGGTTTGGCCGTAGGGGAGCAGCTCCTAGTAGACAATTTCCTGCCAATCCCACCAAACACAGCAAAACCTTCCTGGCTGTCAATCCTGGCTTGGGCACCGTTTGCGCCGGCGTACCGCGCTTCGACCACGACCGTTTTCGCGTGACGTAGTCGTAAGTGATCCACTTTTCATCACCAGTCACCAACCGCTTCAGAAATGGGTCGCTTTTGTTGCGATTCAGCAGCGATTCGCAGATGGAAATTCGGTCCATGAGGTTTTTTTGCGTTAACTCGTGTGGCACCCATACATCAAGCTTCTTTGTGTATCCAGCCTTATGCAAATGGTTCCACACGGTTTTTTATGCAATGTTTAGCTCTTGGGCAATCGAAACAGTGCTTACATGACGGTCGGACGCGACAATGTCCATGATTTTATCGACATTTTCGACACTTGGCCTTCCAGTGCGTGGTACATCTTTGACGTCAAAATTACCGGAACGGAATCGACGAAACCAAAATTGCGCGTGATTGGCTGTTACAGTATCAGGACCATAAACACTATTCACATTTGCAGCCGCCTGGCTTGCGTTTTCGCCTTTATCGAAGAAAAACTGTAAAATATAGCGTATTTTCTCTTTGCTAGTGTCCATTTTGACGCGCGCTCACACAACACTGAGTCAACTCATCACAACTATCTGAACAGTGTTTGTAGTACGCAATCTCATCGTTTGAACGCCATCTCGTTGAACCCGATCGGACTTATACAACGCGAGATACAGATCACTGAAGCCATCTATTGGCAAAATAATGGATTACTTTTT